>PVLA01005614.1:0-141954 GCA_004027455.1 Hydrochoerus hydrochaeris
ACAAAGATTCAGCAATATGGTCATCTATTTTATACACTCAAACTTACATGCAGTTATATCCCTTAGAGCACTTTCTTTTCCTCTCTTTTTTACAATAGCAATTACACATTTTGGTTTTATTACACTTGTAGTTCTTATTTACTTTTTACACTAGAGACACAATATGATATTTATAAATATGATTCTTATTTATTTCACTAATGAGGATAGTCTCAAGTTGTCTCCATTTGTCTATGAAGGCCTCAAGATCATCCTTTTCTATATCTGAGTAATATTCCATTGTATAAAAATGTCACATCTTTTTCATCCCCTCTGCAGTTGATGGGCATCTTGGTTGTTCCCAGGATTTGGCTATCACAAATTGTGCAGCTATGAACATGGGTGCACACATATCACTGTGATATGAACTTTTCAGTTCTTTGGGGAAAATACACAGGAGGGGGATATTTGGATTGAACGGGGCTTCCAATCCTAGTCTTCTGAGAATTCTCCATATGGATTTCCATAATGGTTGCACCAGTCTACATTCCCACCAACAGTGGAGCAGTGTTCCTTTTTCCCCGCAGCCTCACCAACATTTGTTATCAGTTGATTTCTTGATGGCAGCTATTCTTTCCGGAGTAAAGTGGAATCTCAATGCTGTTTTAATTTGCATTTCTCGAATGACCAGTGATGGCGATCATTTCTTCATGTATTTATTTGCCATTTGTATATCTTTCTCTGAGAACTGTGTGTTCATCTCAGATGCCCATTTTTGGAGAGGGTCTTTGAATTTGGGGGGATTGATGTTTTTCAATTCTTTATATAAAGAATTGGTTTATTATAACTAATATTTTGTTCCCTAACCAGTAAAACATAAAATCACTGTTATTTCAAGTGACAATGATATAAGTATTTCAGTGTACACTGGGGAAAAATGTCTTTTAAACAGAATTTTCTACTGTGTGCACATGCCCTAGGACAGTCACTGGATCGTAAGGAATAAAAGCTACTCAAAATCAAAATGTCCTAAAATTTATCGTCTGCCATATTTCTATTTATTAAGCACACTTCTTTTTACCACCAGCATACAAATCTAAATTATTATTATGGCTTATCCTCGCTATTATCACAGACTCGTGCAATTTATCTGTAGTTATTCTTATCTATCCTAAACTACTCTCTCTACTATAGTCAAAATTACTAAATTTTTAAAATACAAACTTGTTTGTATTTAAACACAAACAAATCAAAATAAGTCATGCCTTTTCTGCTTTGAACCATCTAATGATTTCCTTCCGGTGATAGAATAAAAACTAGAAAGTCTGAATGCTTTGGCCCCTATCTACTTTTTCTGTCTTATCTGGTGTGAACTTCTGTTCTCTGTCCTATGGCCAGCTTATCTTTCTCTCAGCTCTCTTTCCCCTCAGGACCTTTTTTACCCATGGAGATTGCATCCCTGGAAGTACCTAATAGTCCCCTCACATATATCACTTCTCCCAGTATACAGTGACAATCTACCATGTAAAAACTGTAAGCAAACCAACAAGAAAAATAACAGGAATACACTAAGTAGTAAAAGACATTGATAAAAAGAAAGCAAGATAATATATTACAACAAAGAGTGGTGGGCTATCTTGGATTATTTGATAAGGGAAAGCCTAAACAAGGAGGGGACTTAAATTGTGACCTGGGAAATTTTTTACTTATCTTTCAAATTTTAATTCAAATTTCATTTCCTCAGGAAGCTTTCTTTAACTCTTCCAGATCATATTTCAGTTATCTGTTAGAAGCATACACTTATTTATGTAACTTGTATTTTCATTTTTAATTATCTGATCAAAAATTTTTACTGCTTAATAAGCTACAAATTCTAGAAGGATGGGAGTGTTCAATTTACCTTTTATTCCTAATATCTATCCCTGTGTAACAAAGAGAAATGATGCTCAAAAACAGATGCCAAATAGAAAAATTTTACTCACTATAAAAACGCTCATACCTCAGTGTTACAACTGAAATGTAAACGCTATACCAAACCTATGTAGATTTGTCTATCACAATGACTAAACGTTTGTTATAAAATTTCTTTAGCTAAAATTTAGTGAAAACAGAGAAGCCAAGTGTCAGCCCCTTAGAAGAGCACCATTAAATACAACTCTAAATTAAGAACTTCATAAGAATTTCACACAGATTTATAAAATCAATAGGTATAATGGTCCTAGATACTGTGATTTTTAAAGACAGACACTGTCTAATAGTATAGCTGCTGGTCACATGTAGCTAATTAAACATTTGAAAAGTGACTAGATCAAATACATTGGTTCTGTCAGTGTAAAATACATGCCATGTTTCAAAGATTTAGCAAGAAAAAATATAATGTTTCTATAATAACTACATGTGGACATACTAATGTTTTATATATATCAGATTAAATAAACTATTAAACTTAGGTTTTACTTGATGATGGCAATTAGAAAAAATAATATTATGTATGTGGGTTATATTTCCACTGGACTGTGTTGATGTAGACTAATATTTTCTAATAAAAGAGGCAAGTAAGTAGTACATGCTTCTTCAAACATGTAAAAAGAAACCTGTGTTAGGAAATAGGGAAAGTCTGAATGAGATAAGCATTAGCTCAGAAAATAAAAGGAAGAATTTAAAACGTTGCTAACAGTGTTTGTGGTTTTGGTAGGAAAAATGACTGGAGAAGTATAGAAAAGATAAATTCAAAATTCTCCTAAAACTGAATACAACTTTTGAAATATCAAAAACTTTAGGATTATCTCTAGAATACAAGATTATCTCTATAAAGATGACATCATCCCAGGTACCAAAAAAAGGGGGAAATAATGATATTCTACAAAGAAAACTGAGAGAATTTCTATTCTGAACCCTATCACTTATTAATGCATAAGCCATATGACATTCAGTTCGCTTTCACTTGAAATGCTTATAAATTGATAATTAAAGCAGATAGGAATTAATGATTTTAAATAGCATATATAGCTGGGCGAGTTGGCTCATGCCTGTAATCCCAGCACTCAGGAGGCTGCGGCAGGAGGATCACTGCAAGTTTGAAACCAGCCTGGGCTACAAAGTGAGCTCAACGCTAGCCTGAACTGCATAGTGAGATCCTGTTGCAAACACACACACACACACACACACACACACACACACAGAGAGAGAGAGAGAGAGAGAAAATAAACAGAATATAATCTAGAGCCAATCCATATCCAATTAAACTGAAAAATATCGACATCACTCATATGATTTCAGGGACTCTATCAACTTTTCACACAACAAACATTGCAGTCTTTTACTAAGACAAATACATTTTTAAAAAGTAAAAACACTTTTTTCTACTTCTTACTCTTACTTCTACTTATTGCATAAACTAATCACTAAAAATAGTATACAGTAGACAGAATACTTCTTAAACATGAATAATGAGAAACTCTAAACCTTGGTAAAAACAAATTAACTTACATATTTTGAATTGCTTACTACAATAGATTAATAGATGCTGTATTAGATTTGGAAATAATCTGGAAAAGATTTCTTATCTGTTTTAGTGAAATACTTTTTTTATGTCAGTCCTATTTTGCAGTAATGGACCTTAAATAATTATGTTTTCTTAAACCAGTAAGTCATAGAGAGGAACCTCAAATTAAATTTTAGACCTCCTTACAATAAAGTCCTTTTTTGATCTTTTTTTTTAATATAAGTTCTGTGTATGGTAATGTAGAACTTCTGGGCTCAAGGGATCATTCCACCTTAGCTTCCTGAGTGATAGACTACATGTATATGTAACCATAACACAGCACACCCAGCATAGAGACTTTTTGGTTTTTTGGCAGTTCTATGGATGAAACTTAGGGCCTCATACATGCTAGGTAAGCACTACCACTGAGATACACCTTTAGTTCTTGACCATTTTAATCACTCTAAAAATTAAATACTTACGGATAAAGAATGAAGAAGCTGCCCTGTGATAGAATTCCAAACTTTCAAAAGAAAATTGTTCACTGCAGTAATAACTGTAGTGTCATAGCGATCCCAGGCTACCATGGTCACCTTTAATTTAGTGACTTTGTCTTCACCAGATGGCAAATTATTCCTAAAGGAAACAATTTGCAGTATTCATATGTCACAAGTTTTTAATAAAGTACATACAAAATAGAAAATTATGACATAATTTTTTATGAGCATGTAACTTTTTAGACGAAAAAAACACTAAACTATACATTTAATAATGCAAGGTATAAAAAAGTACCTACATGGCAAAAATCAAAAATTGAGGTCATGACCTCATTTCTGGAGTAAAAAGACCTTAATATGACAAAAATAGGGTAGGCAGTTACTTGAATATATAAAAAAAACCTAGAAATAAATCCACAAGTAGCTTGAAAAATAGAATATGAGGTTATGTTGCTTACCAGAAAATATGAAAATGCATAATTGGCATTCTATTCTCTTAAATGTTAATTTTTCAAAAAGCTAGGTAAGTCTTACAAAAGCAGTTGGAAATTCAGTAACTTTTGATTTAACTGAATACAACACTAATAACATTGTCTATGACTACCAAGTCAGTTCTATATTGCTAATCATAAGAAAATAATTGAAAGATGAAAGCAAAAATTTGCATTATCTAAGAGATAATTATATATCATCCAATCAGCAGTGAAGATGACAAAACAGCATGCTGTTTAAGTATATATACAATTCTCAGTAGGAATGGTAACAAAATAATAAAGGAATTCTCAGTAAAATTAAAGAAAAAGTTAAGCATATGATAGTATTTGATAGGGACAACCATCAAATTAAAAAGTGGAATAGAAAAATAAAACATGACCTATGGAAAACTAAGGCTAAGAATGATTATATGGGAATCAGTAAAACAGAGATCTTAGGGTTATAACAGAATAGAATTTGGGGTAAGTCATGAATCAATGTTGCATTCTACCAATCAACAGCAAAACATATTTTACTTAGAGACTGAATACAGATGCAAACTTCATATCTACTGATTAACTTCAACTCCTTACTAATATAAAAATATTTCGTGTTTATTGTGAAATATAATTCAATGTAAAAAGACAGCGAATCATGAGAACCACTGAAGAAATATCTAATATACATTCTTACCTACTCATTTTAGTAGCCATATCTAGCACTATACTCTTCCATTCTTGTTGCTCATATTGCCAAATTCTTGCTGTTCCATCTCTACTTCCACTAACAAATCTTAAACTAGAAAGAAAAATTTTAAAATTGCCATAATTATTTTTCTCGAAAATGAGAATCACTTTCTTCTGATTATAAAAATAATATGACCATTATACACTACTGGGGAGAATATAAGGTGAGGTAATCACTTTGGAAAACAGTTCAGTAGTTCCTCAAAAAGCCAAACATAAATTTACCATATGACCCAGCAACCCTGTTCCCAGCCACATATCCAAAGGAAATAAAAGCATAAATACAGATTAAAAATATGTGCATTAATATACATGGCAGCTTACTCATTAATAACCAAAAAGTAGAAACAACACAAATTTGTGTCTACTAATGAATAAATGGACAATGTTATATATCCATCCATACAATGGAATATTATTCTGTAATAAAAAGAACAAAATAATGATACACATTGAAATATTTATGGATCTTAAATAAACATAAAGACAAAAACTAGATTAATGGTTGCAGAGAACAGGAAGAAGATAGATAGGCGGGTTAGATGGTTGTGCGGCTTGTATCACTGAAAGCTCTAAAAGGTTTGCCATCACTGGTACAGGCCTTAAGGAGTAATGAAAATGTTCTCAAAATAACTGTAGTAATGGTTGTATAACCTCACAAACATATTAAAAAACCATTTAATTTTATGTGTATTATATTATTACATCTCAATAGAAGTGTTAGTTAAATATAATATACTCATTTATCCACAATTTCATCACTGTCTAGTCTCTCTTCCTTCAGACTTAAATACATTCATAAATAACTATCATTTTCCCCTAAAGGAAAAAAACTATACTACAATATAAAGCTTTTCCTTGGCTTTAATATACTTTGTGCATCTATTTCTAAAGTTAATAAGTATGAAAGTACCACCACTTTTAATAAGTGTTCAACTATATGGACATATAATTTATTCAATCTCCCAATGATTAGTAAGTATATAGTTTCCAGTCTTTAAATGATGCTGCGCTGAACATCTCTACACTTCTTTTTATAACTCTATACATATCTTTTGAGTCAGACTATGCACATTTTTTAAGCTTTTGATATATACTGCCAAATCGTTTCCCTTAAAAAAATTTTTATACAATTTATAATTTCATGAAAAGTTGCAGGAAAGTGTGTATTTCTCAAAACCCTTGGAAATACTGAGTCTTAAATTTTTCATTATCTTTTCATTATGAAAGGAAAAAGAATTATTGTAATTGAAATTTCTCTGACATCTCTTTAATGAGTGTGAATTATTTATTTGGATACCAGAAATGAGAAGTACAAAGTGTTTTGAGCATGAACAAAAAGTACCATCATCTACAGCTGTACCTTACCAAGAAATTTAATGCAAATACTTTGATTTTTCCCACATATGCATGTATACATTACATATTTTGAAGCTTCCATATGCTTTTATAAATTTTTACAGGTAAATAACTTTTTGGTATTTACTGCAAATTCAGCATGGCTGAGACTTATTGCATTTATTTTTGCATACTTGAAATAAATGCTTTTCAAACTCATATTTACAAACAAATACAAACAGTTATCTCAGGAAATACTTTAGCAGAAGTGAAGTTTAAGTTGAATTCTGAAATATTTAGCATTATTTTTAAAACCTATAAGCATGACTATTTCAGTTTATTTTTCTTATTTGTGCAGTGTTTGGAAGGTTTTGATACAGAGTTATTCTAGTCTGGAAAAAGCAAGTTAGAAACTTCTATACATACATGCCTACACACACACAAGCACACATATTCTTCTATGGTTATTGTTGTATTTAGTTTAAATTAGACATAATTGTTAACTGTGTTAATTTATGGGTTAATTGGCTACATAAATAATTAAGAAAATGTTTCTCTTGAAATTCCTAATCCTTTAGTATTAAAAAAGCCTTGAAGATTTTATCATTCTTAATATAGACATCATTCTGTTAACCATCATTTAACTCCTGTAACTCTTCCATTTAATAAAGATAAATAAATTCATCATTGTAATCACTCAGAGCCCAATATAAATTTAAAATAAAGCAGTCACCAACATAAAGTTCTTACACGTATAGATACAAACTTAAGCTAAGTGATTACAATGTTAAATCCATTGTGGGTCAAAATTTAAAACAGGAAAACGTATCACCTTTTTGGAAACAGACATTTTAGAGCATTTTCAGTTGTCTGTGTAGCTAAGTCTATCCACACAAAAATACATATCACATGAATAGTAGAGGTGAAGTAATGCAAATATTTAAAGGAAGTCAAGATATACAAAACTGAAACACTCAGGAAAAGGCTTCAATATGGTATGGACCTTAAAAAGAAGATAGGACTTAGATAAAAAGGGATGAGAGAACAGAGTAAACAAAGGAAAAAGAGAGGAGGAAGACATAGAAGAAAATGAGAAAGTAATATGGGCATATGGCTCAGCAGTAGAGTGCTTGACTAGTGTGCAGGAATCCCTTAGTTTGATCCCCAGCACTGCTAAAAGAAAATCCTATAAGGATGGATAAGATAATATACATGGGACACGACAGGAAAAACACAGAAATCATTCAGGTTTGGGTCTATGAATTCGTAAGGAGAATAGCAAATGGGAAGAAAATGTAAATTTAAATTGTAGAGATTCTTGACTGCCATGTTTAAAAATTGGAATTCTATTCTAGAGACACAGAAAAGGAAATACTAAAGATTTCTAAACACAACAACATTGATCTGGCAGAGATGCACAGTTCACACAGTGGAATTCTTGACTAACGTGGGTGGTAAAAGAAATGGAAAGAATAAAATAAATAAACAAAAAAAGCATTCAGTAAGGAAGAAATGATTGTTAGGATACAGTAGATATAACTGGAAGATAAGATTACTACTTGTTTAAGAATTTAGAAGAGATGAGTATAAGTGTCATCAAAGACAGACAAGGGTTAATATGTGAATAGAGAGAAATAAGATAACTACAATATAGGCAGTCAGCTTCAAGGAAACAGCAGAACAACTTCAAATATATGTTTATATTAAGTATGTATGACATAATTACCTGTCTCCATTGTTACAGAACTGAACAGCAACAACTTTGTCCTAAGACATAAAATAACACATTTTTTGTTAAAATAAAATTATTTGTAGAATAAGTATAGCTCTCATTTCCTCAAACTCACAGGCAAAGGCACCGTGGAGTTGACTTTTTAATGCTATAATTTTCTTGAAAACATCTAGACTTTTCTTAAAAGAATAACCAATGAAGTCCTTAAAAATGTGTTAGCTAAGGAAGTAGTAATTTGAAATAAACCAGACATAAGCAAACCTTCCTATTATTCGTATTTCAAGTCATATAGTTCTCAATAGATACCAGTTTATTATGTCTTCCATAAGAGAGCACCAAAGTCTAAGATACCACCTTAAAACTTATTTATTAACAGTAGAATAAAATTTCTGACTTAATTTTGGAAGATGATCAATTCTTATTTTTCACATGATTTATTTTTAATTAGATTAATGCAACATTTTTTGGTACTATACCTTAGATACTTCTATTTCAACTTAATGTGCATCAGTATTGACAAAATTAAAGGATAAGCTGTAATTTACATGTTGCTTTATTTTTGGAAAGTAAAGGTAAAATACATTCCCAAATGTGCATAATTTTTCAAAACATCCAGTTATTAAACTCCACTTGAACTTAAACTTAATAAAAAGCTAATATCAAATGTCTTTATTTTTAAAATTATTAAACTATCTTCACGTGTTCACAGGTCTCTTGGGTTTATACTGTCTTGTGGTTTCACTGCTATTTATCTGTTAAACAAATTTGAAGCTCTCATTGTCAATTACAATTGTTTTAAAAGTTCTGAAAGACCATATTAATGAGTGACTAACAACCATCACTGATTGCTATAGGGTGTACTTTTTTCCAGACTTTTCTCCTTAGTTGGACTCCCTACAAATAAAACTAGGGAGTCAAATTTTCTTCACAATCTTCATTCTTTATTATTCCTCATGCATTTATTCTCTCTTCTCCTATGTTTCAAAAAACTTGACTACACTTGTGTACTACACCCTACTTGGGTATCATCTGCAAGAATACTTCCTTGGCATGTTTAAGGATAAATGATTTCCTCTAATTAATGTTCTCAATCTGTGAACTTCAAACACTTTATAAGTGTTGTTCTTCTACAACTTAAATAATATAGGACTTTAGTATGTAGGATTAAGTGACAGCAAGATGAAAGTTCTTCTGGGCTCAGTATATCTTTATAAGAAAAATGCTGAATTGTGTTTGTATGTTAGGACAAAAAGCAAGAAACTCTAAAAAGCTCCCAGAAGGTTTAATGCTTACTAGTACTACTTTTCCCTTTTTCATTTTGTTTCCTTTTTGAGAAAAGTTCTCCCAATATAGCCTAGACTGGTTTCAATCTCACAATCCTGCTACCTGAACCTCCCATATGCTGGGCTTATAGGGATGTGCTACTTCACCCAACTTCAGCTTTCCAACAGGGGTCTCTTTTACTACAAATTTCAGGAGCATCACTGATTGCAAATCATAATCATTTTTAAGTCATCTTTCAGAAACATTGTGTGCGTGTTATTCATGAACACTAATATTATCACAAATGAGATATACAATGAAATAAGGACAGTAACATTAAGATTCATAAAGTTCACTGTTTACTTTGCTTACAAAACTGCTTAGACAGGCAACATGACTTGAACAGAGCCAAAACCAAGACTTTCATATAATCCATACTAAACAATTATTTAAAAAGGAAAGGAGAATCTGGATGCAGTGGTGCACGCCTGTTATCTCAGTACTTGGGAAGCTGAGGCAGGAGGATCATTGCAAGTTCAAGACCAGCCTGGGCTACAAACAGCCATAAGTGAGTGATGACAAGGAGAACAAGGGCTACAAACCAATGGTTTTCATTTAAGTCATGTACCTCATTCTTTGTGTATAAAACTGATACAGTTAACTAAGGAATAGAGGATTTTACAAATCTTAGATGATATTTTAAAACTAATAATTCTAAGATAAATAATCCAAATTCTGTAAAAATACTTTTGTCCTAAGACACATTTAATACAACTTCTACTAAGTATGTAGATTTTATGTAAACACTTCATATAAGTAACAAAATACAAGAGGCTAAAAAAGAATTTACATAGATTACTGATAGAGTAAATATAAAACATTCATATTGGTTTTTCTCCTGTATATTCATCAAATAGAACTTACACAATAACCATAATAAATGCAGAATTTCAAATTTATCTTCATTACTAAACAAACATCTTAGCATAAAACTCCTAGTACTGGTCTATGTGATTGCAGTGCACAGACAGTAAATAAAAAAATAAAACCAATTTTTCAGAGGTAATAAAATTAAGGCAACACATTTACATTTTTCATTTAGTACTTACCGTATGTGATTCTAATTCAGCAATTTTCTCTGGGATTTCGGAACCCAAATAATAAATTCTGATGACATGGTCAGTGCTACCTGTTGTAATAAACATGCCACCTAGAAGATTAAACAATAACATAGTAACAAAGAGTTTTCAAAATCTCCAGTTGCTTTTTATTTGTATAACCATGTATTGGCAAAAATGATTCAAGAAATTCAAGGTTTTCTTTTAACTATTAAGAATATACTAATATTCAACTATTAAGAATATACTAATATTCAAAGAAAAATAAATAAAATTTTTTAACAACCAGAAATATTTAGGAGGACTGTATCATTCACCTAACAAAATCTATCAACTACACATTCACTACAGGCTTATGGATTGTAAACACTAACAGTCACATTCTTGAAGAATTTATTTCTTTATATTTTTTGAAAAAACCATAATGCCCTAAAATTATTTATTATAGATTTGTATTACTAATATTCCTTTAATAGCTTTAGTGGCTGAGTATAAAAGTTCATTTGCCTTTTGGATGATGAAAAAGCTAAAAAGATGAAGGTGGTAAGAATGATGAACAATGTAAATATGCTTACTAATGCCATAGCCATGTAGAAATAGTTAAAGTGGTAAGTTTTTTATTTGTATATTGCAATGGAAAACGAGAAAAAAAGTTAAAAGTTTAAGATTTATAGCTATATAAAAATTCCTGTTTACACACTATGAAAGCATTTTTTGTAGGTAGTTATAACTACATATTTTCTATTAAATTAGGGCAAGACTTTTGTGTTATATTGGTAGTGTCATTCAATTTTGTTACCATGCATTTGGAGTTTAGTTTTTCTAAAAAATAAAATATGCAACATACATTAAAATGTGAATAATACAAAAAATTAACCATTATTACATGTTAGTTAGAGTCCATAAAGGTTTATTTAAGTTTAGCATATTTTTCACATGTTTGATGTCCTTCCCTTATATTCAAGCATATATATTTTTTCTTCATAAAATTAAAGCCTAATATCATTTATAATTTTAAAATATTTAATTTTTCTACATACCAGAACTAAAAGATGAACAAGATATCTGAACACCAGGTCTGGATCTCTCAGTAAATTTCACTGGGCGATCTCTAAAGAGAAAAAAAAAAAGGCTGATTTTATTTTTTATCATGCTCAACCAATGGGTAAGAATCTTTGAGATGTGAATCTTACTATACTGCCCAGGCTGGTCTTGATTTATTGGGATCCTCCCACCTCAGGTTTCCAATAGCTGGGACTAAAAGTGTATGCTACTGCAATTAGCTTTTGGGGGTTGGGGATTTAACTCAGTGGCATAAGCACCTGCCTGGCAAGCACAAGGTCGTGGGTTCAATTCCTGATACCGCAAAAAAAAAAAAATTCGGCTTTTGGGCAAGAATTTTAACATACTACTGGGTATGGCCACACTTAGCATTAGTATTGCAAAAAAAAAATACTACTAGGGATTGCCAATGAATGATGTGCTAACAAGTACTGTTCCATCATTCAGGTTAAGGATTCATCAAATAGTTGGGTGTAGCGGATCACACCTGTAATCCCAGCACTTGGGAGGCTGAGGCAGGAGGATTATTATGAGTTCAAGACCAGCCTGGGCTACAAAGTGAGCTCAAGACCAACCTGAACTGTATAGCGAGACCCTGTCTCAAAAAGGCAAAAAAATTCCATCAAATGCAAATATAAACATCCATATTGTTATTACAGTTTTACAAACATATTACCATGTTACCATTGCCATTATAAAAAGTCAGAGTCCTTACCAAGTCAGAAATGAAACTCATACCAAAAATTTCCATATGACTTTTCCCTTCAAAAGAATTCATCAAAAGTTTATTTGGTAAAATCTTACCATTTATTAAAGTATGTATGAATATGTGAACACAAATATATATTTAAATTTGTATTACTAATGAAGATAAAAAAAAATGGGCGTGGGTAGTGCATATCTATAATCCCAGCACTTGGGAGGCAGAGAGCCAAGAGGATTGCCATTAGTTTGACACCAGCCTAGTTCAAGGACAGCCTGCATGACATAGTGAGATCATGTCTCAAAAACAAAAATAAAAAGAATGAAAGTAACAAATAAAAATAAACTTGACATTTAAAATAAAATTCTAAATTCTTCTAAACTTACCTAAACTTCATTGTTTTTACATGCCATTGCCAGAAACAGATTGTTCCATCAGCACCAGTAGAAGTGAGGTATCTTGTTGTGCCTTTAGTTGATGGACAAAACTTAAAAAAAAAAAATCTGATTCAAATATAAGGTTTCCATATTCAAACTAAGTTCAAACATAGCACATTTCCAACTGAAGAAATTCAGTTTTGAAGGGCTGGTTAAAGTTCCAAAATTAATGAGAACCTTATAATAATTTAAAATACCAAAAACTATAAAATAAAATGTCATTGAAGTTAGGATAAAATATTTTAGTGCTAAAAAATAAAGAACTTTAAAATAATTTCATATACTTCAAGAATATTTAATAACTTTTACTAAAGAATAAATTCATATTTTTTACTGGTTAAATTATGCAAAGTATGCTAATTATAACCTTCTAAACAATGGGCATATTTTGTAATTTACATGCAAACAGCATTAGAACTAAATTTAAAAGTGATTAGATAAGTAACATTTAAGTGCTTGAGATTTAATATTTTAAAAATCAACTTCAATGAAGGCATTCATTTTGTTTTTAAAATATCTACGTTTAAGGAATTCATACAATTAGACACCTAAATAAAATTTTAAAATGGCCAGCTAAAATAGACACTTCTCAGAAGTACAAATGGTCAATAAATACATGAAAAAATATTTGACATCTCTGGTCATTAGAGAAATGTAAATTAAAACAACATTGAGATTCCATCTTGCTGCCAAAACAATGGCTATCATCAAGAAATCAAACAATAAATTGAGCATCGTGGCACATGGAGGCTGAAACAAGAGGATCACTTTGAGTTCAAGACCAGCCTGGGCTACAAAGATCACTTTGAATGAGAGAGAGAGAGAGAGAGAGAGAGAGAGAGAGAGAGAGAGAGAGAGAGAGAGAGAGATCAAACAATAACAAATGCTGGTGAGGCTGAGGGAAAAAAGGAACATTTCTACATTGTTAGTGGGAATATAAACTTGTACCATCACTATGAAAATCAGTATGTAGCTATCTTAAAAAAGTGAAAGGAGAACGTTCATTCGACCCAACTATTGCACTTCTAGGTATCTTCCCAAAAGAGTTAAAGACACATATTACAGTGATACATGCCTACACATGGTTATAGTAGTATAGTTCATACAGATACATCTAGGAATAAGCCTATTATGTCTGTCAAGAGATACCTGGATAAAGAAAGTGCAGTGTTTGTATATGGTGGAATACTACTCTGCCAATAAATGAAAAAAGTTAAATCATTTGTAGGAGAATGGATGCACTTTGATACCATAATGTTAAATGAAATAAATCAAGACATGCAAGCTAAAATAGCACATGGTTCCTCTTACATGAGAATCCAAAAATATCAACATAATAAATACAGAGCAAAATAAAAGATCCATAAGAGATAGAACTTTTATAAATGGGAAAGGTACCAAGAGATAGAGAGGGGAAAGGAAGAGAAAGAACGGTGGTGAGAAAAGAAGACGTACTGTGTATATGTACATAATCCCAACAAGGAATGTAATCATTACATAATGCAAACATGTGCTAATAAAAATTTTTAAATTAAGTTTATAAATAAAAAAATCAAATTTCAAACATTTTTGTGGAAAAGTTAGGTCAAATATTTGTTTATGTAGTTTCAAAAAAAACAAAGACAAAACATACTTAAGTTTCCAATTTAAAGGACATGGCTTTTATCACGTAGGATTCTCAATCTATGATTCTCAACATTTGTATATCCTCAGAAGAGAATCACAGAGAAAGGAAATGCCAAAGGATTCCTGATTCCCAGGAGTCAGGAAAAAGTGATAAAGTGATAGCAGGGTCTCTGGTATACTGCTGAGTTTTTATAATCTCAAATGAATATACTGACCATTTTCCATTGAGATAACAACTATGAAAAAAGATACATAGAGTTAGGAAAAATCAAGTGTTCATTTATGGGTATTATAAGTCTTTTTCTTAGTTTTCTTATTTATAAGCACTCATTTTCAAAGGCTACAGCAATGTATTCAACTAATACATTTATTAATAGTATCTATTTATAACTGATGTATGTTTAAGAAATCAAGGCTTACATAGCATGCTTATACATATTTTAATTCCTATGATAAAGAAGCTGGCATTAGAAAGTCTTTAGAAGGAATTTACAGATTATGGACCCCACACAAATTCCAGCTGACTGTCTTTGGCTGCTTTTGCACAAGAACAGAGTTAAGCAATTGTTATAGAGATTGCACAGCCTTCAAAGTCTAAACTATTTAACATCTCGACAGATTTGCTCATCTCTGAACTATAGGAATCATAAAATTAAGTATGAAATAGTATGATTGTATTAAGTTTGAAGAAACATTATTACTCTATTACACTTAAATTGCTTTTTCAATCAGAAAAGCAGATCACACACAATAATGTGATTTAACTGGACTATTTTAAACAAAAAATCACGTTAAGGATTGTTTTGCAAAGTGTGTGTGTGTGTGTACCTCTTACAGAAAATTTAGTATCATTTTATTTCAATTTCACAACAAAAAAACAAACCAGAAAGATGCCCTTAATTACATTAATATACAATAAATAAATAACATATAAATAATGTCAAATGGTAACTATTACTATGGACAAAGTGAAACACAAAAGGGTTGATACGGGGTGATGAGACTGTTACAGTTCTAAATATAGAGGTAAAGTGGTCAGAGAAGCTCTTCTTGAGAAAGTAATATTTGCACAAGTTACTTAAAAAGTGACGGAACAGCCATGTGATTTCCTAAGAACACCATTCTAGAGACAACAAGCATAAAGCTCATTTATTAAAAAAAAAACATAGAAGACACCATCTAAAGCACAGTGGCCAGGGAAACCAAATAGGAAGAAATGATAACAAAAAATAGACTATCTGCTTCATTGATCATTACAGATTAGTTTTAATTCTGAAATTGGAAGCCACTGAGCATTCTGAACACCAGTGACATGATTTAACTTCCATTTTAAAACCAACTTGCTGCTGGGCAGAGGCTAGCCTGGGGCAGGGAAGAGAGAAGGAAAGAAAAAGAAAGAGCAGTTAGAAAACTGTTTGAATAATATAGGCCTGAGATTATAGTGGCTTAAAATAGGATAGTAATGATAGTAATTTGAGAATTGGTCGTGATTTAATTTATCATGTAAATAATTTGAGTGCAGCACCAATATGACTAGCTGAGAGGATAAGATATGAGGAAAAATACAAAAGTTAGGGGTGATTATCCTGAACAATTACAAGCACCCAGCTGTCATTTATTTAGATGGTGTTATGGTTTGAATGTTGAGTATCCTACAAAGATTTATATGTTAAAATTTTCATCCCAGTGTTTTATTGGAAGGTGACAGAACTTTTCTGAGTTAATATCTAGTACGAACTCCTTAAGCATCTGTTTATATCTTAAAAATATTACTGTGCTCATAAGGCATGTAGAAATTTTTCCCTTCACAAACACAAGTGAGATAAATAAAATTTCTCACATTGAATCTGAATAACATTTTCAATTATCTATTCTACCAACTTTTAAAGGAAATACACTAACATGAAAAAGGAACTTAAAAAAAATATGACTTCCATGAAAGTGGTAGAATGATAAGCAACAACATGGCCTCTCCAAAGATTCAAAATCCAGGCATTAGACAATAACAACTTCAGGGAAAAAAAGGAGGATGGACCCTCAGGACCAAGGACAGGTATGATGAGAAAACTGATGCTGACAGAATTGAAGAGACAGAACAATGCAGGAAATGGAAGGGAAAATCTGCACTTTTTTCTGGTTCGTGGCTCACAAAAAAAGGAAGAACTAGAGGAAGACTGAATTTACAGAGACTGTACAATCAGAGTGGGGGGTCCAGAAGGCTTCATGGAGAAATGCAGCAATGGACAAGCAGCAAATGTTGTCTGCTTCAACAGTGGGTTAGTGACTCCAGTTCAAGCACATGCTATATCCCGTGGAGTGAGTGGTCCAATACCACTCCAAGGAGGGGTCAACTTAAGCTAGGACACAGAGGAGCTATGGGTTAGCTTCATTTGAGGGTTCTCACAGTGATTTGGTGAGGGATGACTAGAAGCTAGGCTAAGCCTCACTGGATTTGAAAGTCACAGTATTGGCACACTCTCCTGCTCACTACTGAACCCAGCACAGATCTGGGATCTGACTACGTTTATCTACCAGTCTGAGCAGGAACACATCTTCAATTAAACATTGCCCTAGAATTGCAGACACCAGAACAAAACACCATGTTTGAAATCACAGATAAATTCCTTCCTTTGTTTTTTTCTTTTTTATTATTTTATTTATTTATTTTTACTTTTTGATGGCTTTGGACTCTTTTGTCTTTGTTTTGTGTTTTCTTGGTTCAGTTTTCTGTGGGTGTATGTACTTTCTTTAGTTGTTTTTTTTTTCTTAGCTTTGTTTTTCTTTTTTAATTCTTCCCTCCTTTTTCACAAATCTTCTAGGGCTTCAAAAAGCTTACTTCCCCTGCCTTGTTTTTTTAACATTTTCTTGTGCTGTTCCTATTTTTTTTCTTATTTTAAAGAGAAAAAACAATAAAAAAGCAATGATGCCAAATTTCAAAACACAATCACAGGAGACAAACAATGCTTAATATATTGCATGTTATCTTCAAAGTAGTTGCTCATGTTATAAAATATAGGCATGAGAAATTGATCAAACAATACAAGAGCAAACCTTTCTTTTCAATGAACTCATAGAAATTAGTAGTCTAAGTATCTTGTATATATATATATATATATATATATATATATATATATATTCTTTTCCCTTCATTCTTTTCTCCTCTACTCCATTTTCTCTTGCCTTTTGAACAGTTTCTTTCCATTTCACAGTATCTGTCATACATTTTGTAACTTATTTACTCTTCCAGGTCTTACACTAGAGAGATAATACTATGTTTACATATGCACATCTGATTTATTTCATTTAAGTGTATGGTCTCTAGTTAGATCCATTACCTATAAAAGTTTCCAGTGTATCCTTCTTTATAGCTGAGTAGTACTCCATTGTAAAAAAAAATACCACATCTTTTTTACCCATTCTTTGATTGATGGGCATTGTGGTTGTTTCCAAGATTTAGGTATTACAAACTGTGTTGCTATAAACATGGTTGCATATATATATTGCTATGGTATGATGTTTTTAATTCTTTTGGGAAGATACCCAGAAGGAGAATAGCTGGGTCAAACAGGACCTCTAATCTTAGTTTTCTGAGGAATCTCCACACTGATTTCCACAGTGATTGTACCAGTCTACACTTACACCAACAGTGGAGAAAGCTTCTTTTTTCCCACAACCCCGCCATCATATGTTATTAATTTCTTGGTGATAGCCATTCTTTCTAGAGTGAGATGAAATCTCGTTGTTTTTAATTTGCATTTCTTGAATAACCAATGATGTTGAACACTTTTTCATATATTTCCTTTATTTTTTCATCTGAGAAGTATGTATTCAATTCAGATGCTAATTTTTTTTTCTTGATAAAGCAGTCTTATTTAGATTCAAATAAAGTGAAGCAGAGGAGAGGGGTCCTAAGTCATTGGTTCCATGTCACTGGATGCTGAGGCTATGGCTCCTGGCTGCAAGTTGTTGGGCTGTAGGTTCTGACCTTTGCGGCACCTGGGTCCACCCCACCCTTTGGGCCACACTAGTCCCTAAAGGTCAGGCCTTGGGCGGCCCCTGTCCCCTGAAGCAGGGGCAAATCCAGAACACACAGAGAGAGAGGGACCCGAGTACCACCTGCTGGGAGAGGGACACCAGCCCTGTGAGATAGTTCATGTGCTAAGCCCATCAGGCAGGTAGTGAGGTAAAACCTGACTCTATTTCGCAGAGCATGGCATCAGCACACCTCATTGTGAAGCTGTCCTAGTCCCTAAGGCAGCTGCTGGCCTCTTCATCAGCCTTACCATCCTCCAAGTAGTCTATAGAAGAGGTCCATGCCCTCCTTGGACATGGCACCTTGCCCGTCACACAGTATTTGGCCAGTGTGGTGGGCACCTTCATGTAGTCACGCTCTGCATCCACCTTAGTTCCTAGGACTTGCTTCCAGGTAATGTACTTCCCATTCTTGCCCTTGATCTGCTTCTACTTCCTAAACATCACCTAGGCATCCACATTGGCCAGCCAGAAGGTGTTGGGTTAGTTTAGCAGGGAGATCATGCTCAGGAGGATGGTCCTTATATTCTGCATGTGGTTCCACTGCTCCAAGGGAAGCTTCCCACACTGGGGCCATCCACTTGGGGGTGCAGGATGGAGATGCACACATTCCCTGTCTCATAAATGTTTGGGTTCCACATCTTGTTAAGAAGGCGGAAGGCTGGTGAAGAGTACAGGTAGTCCATGGGGAACTTGAACTGTGCTTTGAAGTAGCTGCCCTTCTAGTAAGTGTTAGGTGGCCCGAAGATGACTACCTCCCAGTTGTACAGGTTGCCCTCTTATACCAGAGCCATGCAGAAGCCCTCTGCCGGCGCTTACTACAGCCCCTTGAGCTCCAGCAGCAGCACATTCTAGGAGCTGTGTACCAGTGGTGAAGCCATTGCAGTAGCAGCAGCAAGGCAGTGACAGAGGAGTCCAGGACAGAAGGCACACCAAGTCTCTGGGTCCCTGTGAGCTCCCAGAACAGCCAGCCTGCATGCCCGCCATGGGGGAGCTACCACAGCTGCTACTGCCCCAGGCACTTGGAAGCTGCTGAGGGCTCCACTCTCCCAGGTATCGCTACCTACCAGGTACTGACCTTGGCCCTGCCCACACAGATGGCCCATCTTTTGTCTGGGTCTTTGGATCCGGGAGGTCTGATTTTTTTTTCAATTCCTTATATGTTTTAGATAGAAGTTCTTTGTCTGATGAACAGTTGGCTAAAATTTTTTCCCTTTCTGTGGGTTGTCATTTCACTCTTGGTGATTTCTTTTGATATGCAAAGGCTTTTTAATAAGATGAGATCCCAGTTGTTGATTCTTGAAAGTGTTTCCCATGCAATTTGGGTTTTGTTCATGAAGTCTCTGCCTACACCTATGTCCTTCAAGATTTCTACCTATTTTCTCTTCCAGAAGATTTAGTGTTTTTGTTTAAATATTTAAATCTTTCATCCATTTTGACTTTACTTTAGTGCATGGTGATAGGCATGTTTTGAGTTTAAGTCTGTGGCATGTAGAAACCAGTTTTTCAAACATCATTTATTAAAGAGGCTATCTTTCTTCCAGTGAATATGTTTGGCCCCTTTGTCAAAGATAAGGTGGCTGAGTATGTTTGTAGTTGTGTCTGCATCTTCAATCTGTTTCACTGAACTTCAGATCTGGGATGTGTGTGTGTGTGTGTGTGTGTGTGTGTGTGTGTGTGTTTTCTAGTACCATGCTTTTAGTACAGTAGCTTTGTAGTATAATTTGAAGTGAGCAATTGCAATGCCTCTTGCCTTATCTTTGCTATCCAGAATTGGTTTTCCCATTCTAGGTCTCTTTTGGCTCCAAATGAATTTTAAGAATGTTTTCTATAGTTCTGTGTTATATACAATGGCATTTTGATCAGGATTGTATTAATTCTGTGTATCAATTTTGGGAGTAGGGCCATTTTCATTATGTTGGTTCTTCCCACCCATAAGAAAGGAATTATCTTTCCATTTTCTGATATCCTCTTCAATCTCCATTTTTAGAATAATTTCAATGGGTAGATATTTTGCCTCTTCTCTCTTTTAATTTTTCTCTATTTAATTATTTCTTGCTTTATGCCCTATAGAATTTCTTTTTTCTCCCTTTTTTTCTATTACCCTCTATTTCTCACCAGCTTTACTCTTAACTTTACCTGATTCTATAAACATCTTTCTACTCCCAGAAAAGATCCATCATACTACTTCTCTCTCCCCCTTCTCAAAGAAGATAGTTAAAAGATTAAATTTTTTCTTGTTTCTGGGTTAGGGAAGTAGCTCAGTAGCACAGTGCCTGTCTGGCAAGCACAAGGTCCTAAAGTTCAATTCTTGGTACCAAATAAATAAATAAATATATAAATAAAATTTGTCTTGTTTCAGTCTCTCATTCTCAAACACTGCATCACAAATAATACAATAATAAAACTTTACTAATCTTCAGACAGTTCAAAATAAAATTAGTGCTGGACTGTTTTCTAAAAGTAGCACAGATATACTGGTCAACTTTAGTACTATTAGCTGCCAATAATTACCTGGATTGACTTATTGTTTACACCATGGTTGTAGATTGTTTTTCTCTAGAATGAAAGGGGTTACATAATTGGTCACTATGTATGATAATATCTAATTTATCTTATATGATACTACTGTAGGTGACTGGCTTGGTATTAACAAGGGTGAATAAGTGTTACTAATTGTTTTGACCTAAGACTTACATAACTTTTGTGACATTAACATGACTAGATTATATTCCCAGAGAACATGGATTCCTAGGCTAACTATGCTTTATCCTCATCTTTTAAATTAACCACAGTGGCCTGGTGTTTGGAGTTTGGCAAAGGATTATAACTAGCCAGGTCTACAGATAGAATGCAACAAGTCATCATGAGGATTATACACCATGTTCAAGTGGGGTCTATCCCAAGAATGCAGGGGTGGTTCAGCATTGGTAAATCAATAAACATAATACACCATATCAACAGAGCGAAGGACAACAATCATATGATCATCTCAACAGAAGCAGAAAAGGCTTTTGATAAAATCCAACACTCATTCATGATAAAAACCCTACAGAAAATTGGAATAGATGGTCTTTACCTCAATCTGATAAAAGCCATATATGATAAACCAATAGCCAACATCTTATTAAATTGACAAAAACTGAAAAATTTCAACCTAAAATCAGGAACAAGACAAGGATGTCCATTATCACAAATACTATTCAATATAGTGCTGAAAACATTAGCCAGAGCAATCAGATAAGACAGAGAAATAAAAGGAATAAAGACAGGAAAAGAAGAAGTTAAATTATCATTATTTGCAGATGATATGATACCCTACATAGAAGACCCCCAAAACTCCATTGAAAGACTTCTAGATGTAATAACCAAACTTGTAATGTAGCTGGATATAAAATCAATGGCATTCCTATACACAATCAAAAATCAATGGCATTCCTATACACAACAAACTCACTGAGAGAGAAATAAAAGAAGCCACACACTTCACTATAGCATCCAAAACAAATAAAAATACTTATGAATTGATCTACCAAAGGAAATAAGAAAATCTATACAGCAAAAATTACATTACTCTGAAAAAGGAAACTGAAGAGGATTTCAGATAATAAAAGAAATTCCCTGTTCATAGATAGGAAGAACAAACATTGTGAAAATGGCCATTTTCCCAAAATTGTTATACAGATTTAGTGCAATTCCAATCACAATACCATTTTTATACCTTACAGATCTAGAGAAATCATCCCTAAAATTCATCTGGAACCAGAAGAGACCTAGAATAGCAAAGGTAATTCTGGGCAACAAAGGTAAGGCAGGAGGCATCACAATCCCCAACTTTAAATTATATTACAAGGCTGCTGTGATAAAAATCAGCATGGTACATGAATAAAAACAGACCTGAAGATCATGGAATAGGTTAGAAGATATGGCCACAACTACAAACACACTCAGCTACTACCTCATCTCTGACAAATAGGCTAAAAATATATACTGGAAGAAAGCCTTTTAATAAGTGGTGCTAGAATAACTGGCTTTCAAAATGCCGATAACTAAAACTAGATCCATGACCATCACTATGCTAAACTAAAGTCAAAGTGGATCAAGGATCTAAACATTAAAACATAAACACTAAACTTGCTGGAAGACAAAAATGGGTAGAAATCTTGACGAAGTACGAATAGGCAGAGAATTCACGAACAAAAACTCAAACTGCACAGGAAATACCTCCCAAAATCAACAATTGGGAACTCATCTTATTAAAAAGTTTTTGCACGTCAAACAAAATCTCCAACAGTGTGAAAAGAAAACCCACAATTTAGGAAACTATCTCAGTCAATTGTCCCTCAGACAAAGGACTTCTATCTAGAACATATAAAGAATTAAGAAAAAGAAAAAAAAAAGAATTAAAAAAAATCAGGCTCCCAAATTTCAAGGACCCAGTCCAAAAATGGGCATCTGAGATGAATACATACTTCTCAGATAAACAAATATAAATAGCAAATAAATACATGAAAATGTTCAACTTCATTGATCATTCAGGAAATGCAAATTAAAACAATACTCAGATTCCATTTCACCCCAGAAAGAATGGCCAAGATTAGGAAATCATCCAAAAACAAAATGCTAAAGGGGTTGTGGGGAAAAACAAATTCTTCTCCACTGCTGGTGGGAGTGTAGGCAGGTGTAACCACTGTGGAAAGTATGGAGACTCCTCAAAAAGCTAGGAATAGAGATTCCATTTGACCCAGGTATCACACTTCCGGGCATTTTCCCAGAAGAATTGAAAACATTATACCACAGTGATATACATTCACCCATGTTGATAGCAACATAATTTGTAATAACCACATCATGGAAACAACCCAAGTGCCCATCAATCAAGGAATGGAGAAAAAGATGTGGTATTTTTATACAATGGAATACTACTCAAAAAAGATTGCATTGAAACTTTTATAATAAATGGACATGAATTGAGACCATACTCATAAGTGAAATACCATATTGTCTCACCAGTGTAAGACACTGAAAAGATTTATACGATCCAAAATCTACAATAAATACTGTGTAAGGGTAAGAAACTACTCTAGGAGAAAGGAGGAAAGAAGGAAGGGAAAAGGAAAAGACATAAACTTGAACATACATAAATATATAATAATTAAAATGACTATACTACTAATTGTTTTAGCTATTAAAAAGAACAGTTAAAATGCATATGATTAGATTAATTTTACATGTCTATATCTGTTATTTTAAGCAATCATTTTGAAGGTAACAATATGAAATATTACAACCATTGTCAAATTTCTATCATCTTGTTTTATAAAACTATACTGTTATTGTATTGGGTTTGTTGTTGTTTTTTGCTTTTTGTTTTTCTTTTCTGTGTCTTTTTTAACCTCAAATAAATAAAAAATAATCAGCCAGACCCAAACAACTTCAATAAAATTAAGTAAATATGTCTCTATACTAGCAGCAATCTTCAAAATACAAGCATACATAAAATTAAACAAAAAAGCAAACTAAAGAGACATGAGAAAAGGCAACAAAATGCCCCTGAAAATTCCCAACTCTCCTGAAGCCAATCTGGGGGCCTCAAGGGGCAAAACAGCAAAAGCCACAGACCTGAATTCTTAAAAGGACCAAAGGTTAGAAAACATCTCAATAAGTTGTTCAGCAGGCTTAGAGAACATGTAACTAAACAGATAATGTAATTAGTAGGCAAAAAGATACTGGAGCTGTCAGAAACACCAATAAAAGGTTACATGAGATGAACAAAATGATACAAAACATAAATAACCAATTTATTAA
The DNA here is from genome assembly GCA_004027455.1 of Hydrochoerus hydrochaeris. NCBI lineage: Eukaryota > Metazoa > Chordata > Mammalia > Rodentia > Hydrochaeridae > Hydrochoerus > Hydrochoerus hydrochaeris. The sequence continues at coordinate 24,300 of PVLA01005614.1, forward strand.
AGAAATACAGTCCATTAAAATGTTTTAATCAGAAATCAAGATTAAACATCATACTGAAACTATTGGCAGCAGAACCAAGCAATGTAAGGACACAATTTCAGAACTAGAAGACAATGATGCCTTCAAAGATCAAGTACTGAAAACATGGTAAATGGATCCAACAGTTGCTAAATCATGCAAAGGAGATTAATCTACGAATAATGGTAATAAGTGAAATGACAAGATCAGAAAACATGACAAAAGGCATTAAAAAGCTGTTCACATAATTAATGGCAGAAAACATCACAAATATAAGGAAAGAAACAGAGATAAGTGATATACTCTCAGAAGTCCATTACAGGGACAAATTCTGAAAAGTCATTAGAGAAAGGCAAAGGATCACATATAAATTAGAATCACAGAAAGCTTTTTATACAAAACTAAAAGGTGAGGAAGGCATAGAGTAAACTGTTTTAAGTCCAAAAGATAACAACTTTCAACAACAATTTATATATCCTGCAAAACTTTCTTCAAAATTGATAAGAAGTTTCTATGACAATTAGCACCACAAGGAATTCATGACCACCAAAGAAGCATAACAAAAACTGTTCAGGCTATCTTAGAAATACATGAAAATGGCAACAATTTGCCAAAGGGTCAAAAATAAATAAATATACCTGGTGAGAAGAGAATCTAAGCAAACTGGAACAAATAAAGAAATCAGCAATGGAAAAATAATGTAGTTGCAGCAATAAGTCAATTATCTCTATTAAATTCTCAATGTGAATGGTCTCAATTCCCCAGTCAAAGGATAGAGAATGGCAGAATGCATCAAGAAATAAAATACATTATGTAGTATACACAAAACATTTAATTTTTAAAAATCACATTTTAAAAATCAAAGGATAAGAACAAGAGTTGCTATCCTAAATTCAGACAAAATGCATTTGAATCCAGGATTGATTAGAAGAGGCAACTAAGGTCATTATATATTGGTGAAGGCAACAACTCAACAGGAGTAGTTAACAATCATAAGCATATATGCACCAAATACCAGTACACACATATCATAAAATATACACTAATGGACATGAAAAGTCAGATAAACACCCATGCAAACATAATAGGGGACCTCAAGACACCACTGCCACAAATGGTTAAATCAACCAAGAAAAAAAAATATCATACAATAAATGTCAGAATAGAAATAAAATTTCAAAAATGTGGACTTAATATGCATCCAAAAAAAGAATATACATCCTGATCGGTAATAAATCAGGCTTTCACCAAAACATACCACACACTACCTATTAAACATAGTTAAGTAAATGCAAGATGTTCAAAATTACCTCATGCATATTATCAGATAATACTGTAATGAAATTAGAAATCAATGGCACCACCGAAGCTATATAAACATTTGGAAATTAAACAACACATCACTGAATAATCAATGAGTTACAGGAAATTAAGGAATAAGACAGTTCTGAGGATTACAGATAATGCCATTGTAACATACCAAAACTTATGAGACATGATAAACACAGTTGGGCAAGGGAAATTTTTAGCTGTGAATGATCACATGAGAAAAACAGAACAGACCCAAATACCCTAGTGAAGCATCTCAATACTATATCCAAGAAAAACAAACCCAATCCAAACCCAAAATTAATATGATAAAAAAAAATTAGAAAGGACAGAATGGATATTAGTGAAATTGAGACTAGAAAAATACATACGTACAAATCGAAGGATCAGTTCTCCAAAAGATTTAAGACCCAAAATCAAGCAATTATAAACATAAAAGTTGAAATCACAATGGATTCTTCCAAAATCCAGATTGTCAGTAGCTACTTTGAGAGCCTGTACCTAAATACAAAGGGAAATTCAGAAGAAATTGGTAAATTCTTAGGTAGATATGAAATACCACAGTTGAACCAAGAAACAGACTCACTACTATATTCTACAGCAACTTCAGAGAAGATCTCATGACAATACTCCTCAAACATTTTAATGAAATTGATAGGGAAGCAGCACTCCCAAAGTCATTCCTAGAAGCACAATATACCAATTCCAAAATTGGAAAAGAACTCAATGAAACAAAAGAGAACTACAGACCAAACTCGTTAATTAATACATATGTAAAAATCCTCATTAAGGTATGAGCAAACATAATGCAGCAAATGATGAAAAAAATGTCGCATGTCATAATCAAGTACAATTTGTTCCAGGAATTCAGGAATGGTTCAACATACACAAATCAATAAATGTAAAACATTACCTAAGCAGAAGCAACTACTAAAAAAAACCACATGCATGATTATCTAAGTAGATGCAGAAAAAGCATGTAACAAAACACAACATCCATTCATGACAAAAACCCAGAACCAAATAGAAACAGAACTTCTTTATTTCAGTCTGATGCAAACCACCTATGACAAACCAATAGTTGACATCATACTAAAGGGAGAGATGCTGAACACGGTCCTTCTAAAGCCAGGAACAAGATAAGGATGACAATTATCACTACTCTTTCAATATAAGCATTGACCAGAGCATTTAGACAAGAGAAATAAAGACTATGGCTAGAAAAAGAATTTAATATTTATAGTTGGCACAATCCTATACACAGAAGACAGCAAAATCTCTACCAAAAGACTCCTACAATCAATAATAAAATTCAGTAGCATAGCAGGATACAAAGTCAACCCTCAAAACTCAATAGCCTTCTTCTGCAGCAGTAATAAATCCCCCAAGAGAGAAATCACAGAAACAATAACTTTCTTAGCAACAATAAGAAAAACTAAATACTTAGGAATTAACCTAACCAAGAAAGTTAAAGACCTGTACAATGAAAACTACAAGTATTCTAAAAAAAGATTGGACAGGGTATCAGAAAATACAATGATATCCCTTATTCCTAGTTATATAAAAAGCATATAGTCAAAATGGCCATGTCTCCAAGATGGTTACACAGATCCTTTGGGGCATTATTAAGGGTTACTGTAACCCATTCCTAAATTTACTAATGGAATTATATACTTTAGCATAATGATAGCCACCTGTCCATCTCAGTAGCTGTGTCTGAGAGATATAGGAAGCAATGTTTGTGTTCACTCATTTGGTACAAAAAACAGCAAGGTGTGTACATCTATGCAAAAATGTCAAGCAGAAATTTTTACCCACATAATGCTCTGTGTAGCTTCTTTTTTTTTTCCTGTGTAGCTTCTTTTGCATATGTATCCTTGAGCATTACAGGGGGTAAAATACACCAATAACATTCTTTTGTTCTGCAAACTTAATCTGCTATAATGGTATCTGGATGTTTCTTCCAGTAGCTCTACCTGGGAAAAACAAGAACCTATCTGTGCATTCACCCACTTGGCAGATTAAAGACATGTACAGAACTCTCCAAGACAACAGGTGAGTTTTACTCATGAAATGCTCGTTGTTGAATTTCTTGCATTTTTTAAAGTTTTGTTTTGAATTTTCTTGTAGAACTTGCCCAATTCAGTACTATGACACCTGAAAAAACTGGTCGCTGCAGTTTTAGGTAATACATGTCAAAAAACAAAAAAGCCTTCAAATTATGGTATAAAAATATATGCTTTAGTGGGACATGTTTGCACAGACCTATAATCTCAGCACTCAGGAGGTTGAGACAGGACAACTGTTTGGAATTCAAGGTCAATGTAGGCTACAAAGTAAGTTGAAGGCCAGTCTGAACTGCAAAGTGCAATCCTGTCTCAAAAAGACAAAAATATATGCCTTGCTAGATGTTTTCAATTTAGAATCTTATGCTGGAACTCAACCAGCTCTTCATTTTATAGTAATGAACCAAACGATCTTGTGAACAGACTTGTTGTCCCTTAAACTAATCAGAATGTGAAATTCAACAATCAGTTTACTAGTTTCCAATTAATGTCACATTTGCTAACAGCACAAGTTGACCGGCATAGTAACTATATGCAAGAAGACAAAAGAAATTCCCAATGAAATCTTGTAATTTTAAAACAGAATTATATAGTACAAACTTTGGATTTCAGACAGATTAACACTGGCTTTGTATATGGCAAAGAAAAGCAATCTGGTACTGCTGATAACAATATTGCACCCTAATGGAAAAACAGACAGAGAAACCTCAACAAAAATGAGATCTAAGATGATAACTTTTTACAACAAAATCAAGGTGGAGTAGAAGTTGTTGATGAGTTATGCAGCAACTATTATATCACTTGAAACACAAAGCACTAGCCATTGATAATATTTTATGTGATAGTAAACACTATACAGTTGCCAGGTGTGTGGCACACACCTGTAATCCCAGCACTAGGGAGGCCTAAGGCAGGAGGATTTCTGAGAGTATAAGGTCATCCTGGGCTACAAAGTGATTTCAAGGCCAACCAGAACTATACAGTGAAACCATATCTCAAAAAGAACTCCCCTCAAAACAAAACAAAACAAAAATATATATGTGTGTGTGTGTGTGTGTGTGTGTGTGTATGGCATGAATTTATAAGAAATCACTTATAACAGAGGGAGAACAAAATGTTTCTGCCCTGGTAACTACACCAAAAAAAATTAAGGAGTACACTGGTGAGCTCACAGGGGAAGAGGCAGGGGCAACATCACAAAGACCTACTACGATAACAAGAAAATCAAAAAGATGTCAGCTGTGACCTACTAAAAAGGATAAGGAAACAAACCATATGTGCTATCAGTGTAAAGGGTACTTGTACATAGCTCATGTAGTTTCCATGTATGAAGACTGTCTTGGGTGTGACAATTGAAACAAAGATTATTTCTATGGTACACTTTTGTTTGTATTTACACTGTACTTTACATTAGTGTTTATTTCTGATATTATCTTTTAGGTTGTGTAAGCAAGAAAACAGCTGATATAGAAAAGTTGACGTGTATTCTAAGCACTCATTACGTATTTGATATATTTTATTGATATCTTGTTTTTCTGCACAGTAAGAAGCTCCTAACAGAACAGTAAGACCAGTGAGATATTGAATATGTCCTACAAAAAAGATAGGAAAGCTAAGCACTTGCACTGTCAGTGTAAGCAAGATTTGTGTATGGAACGTGCTGTTGTCATGTGTGAAGACTACCTTAGGTGACACAACTGAAGCAAAGATTATTTTTGTTATAGAGTTCCTTTGGTATTTTCACTGTTATTCACATTAGAATCTATTTCTGATGTTATATTTATATTTCAGGTTTTTTAAGCAAGTACACAGCTAATGTGAAAATGTTGGTGTCTATTCTAAGCATTCATTGTATATTTGATATTTTATTGCTATCTTAGCTCTCTGTTAAGTACATGGTATACAATGTAAGAAGCTTCTGACAAAACAGCAACATCAGCAAGGTAAGTGCATGGTATACAATATAAGAAGCTTCTGACAAAACAGCAACATCAGCAAGATGTCAATTATGTCCTACAAAAAAGACAAAAAAAGTTAAGCACATGCAGAAATGTGCAGCTGTTATGTCTGAAGACTACCTTGGGTGTGACAATTGAAGCAAAAATTATTTTTGTTGTAGAGATCTACTGGTATTTGCATTGTAGTTCATGTAGTAATTTATTTCTGTTGTTATGCTTTAGAATTTATAAACCAAAAACAGCTGATGTTTTTCATAAACAATAAATATTTAAAAAGTTTACACTTTATTTGCTTTTATGTTAAGTACTCACTGTTTAATATAATAAGACTCATAAAATTAAAATTAATAGAAATATTTTTCAATAAGGGATGTGGGTTTTTTGTATGCCTTTCAGTGTGTGCTCCTTTCACACAAAACTGCCATGATGCCTCAACAGTATGCAATTCCAATAACAGACTAAAAAAACTATAGAAAACTTCCTCACAAACTAGAGAAAGTAATCCTAAAATTCGTATGGAAGCAGAATAGATCTAGAATAGCAAGAGCAATTCTGAGCAACAAAGGCAAGGCCGGGGGCATCACAATCCTGGAAAAAATAATAACAACATGTGGATCAACTAAACAGAACAAAGGAGGCAGAAAGAACTGCAGGCACACTCAGCTACCTATCACTGACAAAGGGGACACGTCCTTTCACTGGAGGAAAGATTGTTTCCTCAACAATTAATGCTGGGAAAACTGGCTATACACAAATTGAAGATTGAAGCTATATCTGTATCTTTCACCATGTGCTAAACAAAATTCAAAATGAATCAAAGATCTAAACATTAGAACACAAATAACCTGCTAGAAGACATAATAGGTAAAATATCTGATGACAGGTGCACGCAAAGACTTTTTGAACACAACCATGGTTACACAAGAAATAATGTTGAGTCAACAAACAGAACCAAATCAAATTTTAAAAAAAGTCTGCTCAATGAAGGAGCCTACCAATAGAGTGGAGACAACATACAGAATGATAAATCAATAGAGTGGAGACAACATACAGAATGATAAATTTTTGCCAACTGCTCCTCAGACAAAGGACTAACACATAGACTATATAAAGAATTCAAAACAATTAGACTTCCCAAAATTAAAGATTAAACTAAAAAAGTGGGCATCTGAAATGAATAGACACTTCTCAGATAAAAGAAGTATAAAGAACCAATAAAAATATAAAAAATGTTTAGCATCACTATATACTGAAAAACTGTACATGAAAACAACATTGAGGAGGGCTGGAATGTGGGTCATTGACACAGCACTTGCCTCAAATGTGCAAGGTGATGCCTAGCACCTAAAAATAAACAAAAAATAAAACATACAAAAAAACAGAGAGATCTGTCTCACTTTAGAAAGAATACTATCATCAAGAAATCAACCAATAACAAATGCTGGCGAAACTGTGAGGTAAAGGAATGCCTATTCATTGTGGTTGATAGGGCAAACTGCAACATACACTATGGAAATTAGTATGGAGATTCCCTACATAACTGAAAAGAGAAATTCTATTTGACTCAGCTATTCCCCTTCCTGCTATCACCCCAAACGACTTAAAGACATCATATCACAGTGATGATGCATATCTATGTTTATGGCAGCAAAATTCATTAAGAGCTAGATACTGAAAACAGCCTGTATATCCCTCAACAGATTAACATATAAGGAAAATGTGTTATTAATACACAATGGAGGACTATTCTGCCATAAAGGATAAACTTCAGTCATTTGTAAAAAGATGGACACACCTTGAAAACACATTAAATGAAATAAATTAGACAAACAAGCTTAAATATCACATAGTTTCTCTAATATGACAACCTCAGTATATAACTAAAGTACAAAATAAAAGGCAGATAATATGAAAAAAATAGTTTGATCAAGCATGGACAATGTACCTAAAATCATACCTTGATTTAGTACAATTATGTCATGTATTTACTATGTTTTTTCCCTATTAGTTTGGTCATTATTTTGAGTATAATTAATTATAAAATAAGGACTTACAAGATAAATAAAGGTGGTAGGCATGGTGACACATGCCTATGATCCCAGAACCCGGGAGGCTGAGGAAGGAGGATCACTTTAAGTTCAAGACCAGGCTAGGCTACATAGTAAGTTTAAGGCATCCTGAACTACATAGTGAAACTCTGTCTCAAAAAAACAAGGGCCAAAAAATTAAGCCTCCCCCAAAAAAGAAATCTGATGCTGGCAGAAAAAAATGGTGTGGGCTAGAGAGGACAGGGAAAAAAGAACTTAGATGTGTTCGTAGATGTGTTCTACTAATTACCTAAAATAAATGTAATCATTATGTACTGCAAATATGGACTAATGCATATTTTTAAAAGGCAATGAAATTTAAAAAATAGATGTCTTCCAGCCAGGCATGACGGCATACACCTGTAATTACAGCACTTGGGAGACTGAGGCAGAAGGATCTCTGCAAGATTGAGGTCAGCCTGGGCTACAAAATGAGGTCAAGGCCAGCCTAAACTGTACAGTGAAACACTGTCTCAAAATAAAAAACAAAAAAAATGGTATCTGTAGGATAGGGACAAAATTTCTAAGAGAATTTTTCTATTGTCATTCTGTGTTATCTATAAAATGTAACAAGTGAGGAGAGAATTCATACTTTTACTAGATATATTGAAAATATCTTATTATTTTTCTTACCTGTATGGAAGTAATAGAAGCTGAATGTCCCTGAAGGACAGCAACTGGTGCACAAGTTCGAAGACACCATACTCTTACAACTTTATCACAGCTGCCTGCAGCAATGAGTGTATTTTCATAGTTAACAGCCATGTCAGAGATTTCAGCAGAGTGCCCTCGAAGTGTAGCAAGTAGGCGCCCATCATCTGTGGCCCAAATTTTCACCAAACAGTCATCTGAACCCTATAATAACACAAAAGGATGGAAGATTTATAAAGATACAAAAATCTGCCCCATTGTCCCCCAAAAAGGCAAAAAGAAGAATTTAGTTGTTTCCTAGCCTTTGCTTTTTAGTCTCCTTTCCACATATACTATAGATCCAGCAAAAAATATAAATTATGTGGAGATGACAGAACTGGGTATGCATTATACAAACTAACAATGGTATTTGTGAAAAGCTCCTTAAAACTACTTCTAATCCTGAAAACTCAAACTATTTTGAGTATGTTTTTATGTGATAGGCATTAAGCATTTCTGCCATTATTTCTTTCCTTAAATGCTGGAATATATTTCTTCTAAACATATACCCAATTTACAAAACCTGAGCCCATTAATAATTTTAGGTAAAAGCATTATCTTGATGTATGTGTTGAAAATTTCAAATGAATTCAAAAGTAACAAAATACAATTCAACTCTAATGTGGCAAATAAAAAATATTTATTTAAAATGATTTTCAAGGGCTGGAGATTTAACTCAGCAGCATAAGCACCTGCCCAGCAGGTATCAGGTGATGAGTTTGACCCCCAGTACCAAAAATAAATAAAATAAAATGACATTCAACATCCTCATCATGATCATGAACTTTCAAGAAAGTGTGCAGTAAGAAACATGAAGCTGTCAATGTAATAGTCTATAATAAGCCTAAGGAGCCATAACTTCTCAAACCATAAATTTCATTTGTTATACCATATATATAGAAAATGTTAAGTTACATTATCACTCCCACCTCTGTTAGCTTAGTAATGAAGCAACAAGATTAGTATTTCTTAGAAATATTACTGTACTACAATTTTCCCCTCAAAAAAACAGTAAAATACAGTTAATAAAAATCAAATTTTAAAAATAATTAGTACTAAAATAAAAACACAGGGCTAGGGATTTAGCTCAGTGGCAGTGCCTTCTTGGAAAGCATAAGGTCCTGAGACTGATTCCCAGTACAAAATAAAATAAAATACAAAATGTAAGTATGATCTTCATTATTGTGTAATTCAACCACTCAATCATAAGTGTGACATAATCATTAATTAAGCAAAAATGGCAGCAGTTACACTAGGTGACACATGGAAAGTGCAACTTATACAATTTCATTCTAGTAAGCGTTGAGATGAAACTAAATTGACTACACTTATTTCACATAAACCAACCCTGGAATATAAGACTTTAAGTTAAATTTCCCAAAACATAATGGATATGACAGTTTGCCCTTCATCTATATTAGGTTTTCAATTTCTACTTACCTTTTCATATATTCCTATGTCCAAAAAGGATGAATTGCCTACAAAGCATAGTGCAGTGTCCTAAAGTCTAACTTCAGCAGTTAAAAATCTGCAAAGTTACCATATCATAACTTTCAAACTCACTGTAAAAATTCTTCTCCCACTTCGGTCAAATGCTACACAGTAGACAGAAGACAAGTGCCCCAGTATTCTCTTATGCATCTTAATATGCTGGTAAGCAGATGAAGGGAAAATATGGCTGAAGCGACTACATCCAGTTAATTGCCTGGCAGAAGTAATATTCACTGGAAAAAATAAAATAAGAGATTGATTTTTTTAAAATCTAAAAATTAAACCTACCTCAAAATAATGTCATAAATATTAAGACAAAATATGGTACACATACCACAGCAATCTTACCACAGTGTGATAAGTCTAAATTCCCTCACACATTCCATAATTTTATTGGAATCAAATTGATTAAAACAAAACACTAAGAACACTCTTCTGTTAAATCTCAAGTGTGCCTGTGGGAAGAAACATTCCCATTTTGTCTTTCATGGTACAATATAGTCAAAGACACTGTCACTTCAAATACATAGGTAAATCTCAGAGCATGAAAGAATTTTAGAATAAAGGGATAAAACTTTCATTAAGTATGTATGTCTTAATTAAATAAAGCATTTTATGAGCTCCTTTTCCATCACTTTACTATATAACTACTGCTAAAAATTCAAAAGTAATTATCAAAAACCTGTATAGTGAAAAGGGAAGGAAAGCTACTATACTTCATAGGTTTTAAACAGCAACAGTCCTTTCTAGGTTTGTCTACCAGTTGCCCCTTTTTAGTTTCTAAATCTACAGTTTCTTTCTCTAGTTAACAATGTAACTATTGATGAGACTTCATCTTTTATGAGATCATTTTAGATCCTCCCTCATTTTTTTTTATTTTCTTTGACATTTCTCTTATCACTGTTTTAGTCTTGGTGAAGTTTCATCAATTTTTTTTATCTTTTAAAAAATGATCTTTTAATCTTGTTATTTTCTATTATTTTTCTAGTCTCCAAATTTATTTAATTCTGCTCTGATTTTTGTTATTTTCTTCCTTCCGCTAACTCTGAGGTTTCTATATATTGTACATATTTCTATAAATTGCATAGTCTCTCTCTAGCATATTGAGGTGTAACATTAGGTTACTTGAGATGTTTCTTTTTGTTTATAGAGTGCTATTGTTTTTTATTTTTTTTAACTTTTTTTTTTTTTTTTGGTACCGGGGGATCCAACTCACGACCTTGCACTTGCGCTGCTAAGCTAAATCCCTGGCCTGAGTGCTATTGCTGTTGTTGTTGTTACATTTGCTATATATTTCCCCAAGGATTGCGTTTACAGCATCCTATAAGTTTTGGTAAATTCTGTATTCATGTTTGTATGTCTGAAGATATTTTAAAATTTCTGATTTTTCTTTTAACACATTGGTAATTCATGAGCATAATTTTTAATTCCCATATATCCACAAGTTTTTGTAGATTTTTCCAATTACAGATTGACTAGTTCTTATTCAAATGCTCCAGAAATGTTCACAAGTTTTTCATATTTTAATGAGATATCTTAGGGATGGTAACCAAATCAAAACTAAAATATATTTATGCCATATATATATATATATATATATATATATATATATATATAGTATGCATATCTTAAATTATAGAGTGCTTACGTTCTGACTGTGACCTATCATAGGAGGTCAGATTTGGAATTTTTCACATCTGGCATCATGTTGGCCCCCAACATGCTTCCAATGTTGGGTATTTTTTATTGAGAATTTTAAGATAAGGGGTGCTCAATCTGAATTATTTTATATTTTCATCCCTTGGTGGTGGAAAAAATGTATTTCAATCTTAAATTTGTTATAACACATATTAAGGCCTAATATATGATATATTTGTGAAAATGTTATACAGGCAAGTGAGAAAAATTTTTATTCTATTCACATTGGATGACAGTCTATGTTTCTTAGATGTAACAGTCAAAAATGTGGTGCAAGTCCACTGTTTCCTTCTTTTATTTTCTATCTGGATGGGTTGACCAATGATGGAAATCTAGTAGCAAAGGTTCTAACTAGTACTGCATGATAATCTGTCTCTCTCTCTTCAGATCTATTAATAATTGTTTTACATACTTAGATACACCAATTCTAAGTGTGTATACATTTACATTTCTAATATCTCCTTCTTGGTGTACTGACATCTTTATTATTAACACATAATGATCTTTTCTTCTTTTACAGTTTTTCACATAAACCCTATTGTGTGGTATATGATTAAAACATTATTGAATATTTAAATTTTAAAAATATATTACAAAAGTATGTATCTATATTAAAGTAAAAGAAATACTGGAATTGATCCCCTAAAAAACAGTCCCCCTTGCTTCAAAAAAACTTGTCACATAAGTTTTACCACTTTCTAAAGTACCCATGAAAGTCCTCTTTTGTGTCTTTAGTTGTGGTAAACCATTCAAATTTACAATCTTTCATAGTCATTCTGATTTGGGGGAAGAGTCACAAGTTGCAGGGCATCAGATTTGGTAAGTAAGAATGATGAGGATACACCATAATGCTTTTGATTTGACAAAAATTGTGGTACTACAAGCAATATGTGATATGGACCATTGTCATTATTGATGATAAAAACTATTTGCCTATTCCTCAGACCATTTTCTACATCCACTGTTTCTTAAATGCACTAGTAAGCCATCCTAATAGACTTCAGAAATGAAAATGCTGGTATTACAGACAGCAACAATTCTGTCTCTGCAAGATTCAGAAACCAGATACTGCAAAGTAAAAACTCAGTGAAGAAAAGAGAAAAGTATAACACAGAGAACTGAGAATGAACTGACAAAAAAGGTACAGAGATGTTCAAGACACAGACCACAAACAAAAGGATGGAATAAAACAGTGTGGACTTTCTCCCCAGCTCCAACTCATGGCTCTTGAGAAAGACAGACTGAATCTGCAGGAACAAAGTGAGTACTGGGGACTCTACAAGTCCCAGGAAGAATCTGTGGCAGTGGAATGGACTGGCAGTTGATGAGATCTTCAAGGACAGTGAAGACTGTGTGAGACCACTTTGAGACAGCACAGGAGAGACTGTGATTAATTTGTAATTGGCAAGTATTATCATGAAAGAGAAAGTCAAGGCCTATGTGGCTGAGAGATAGGCTCCTTTTAGCATCTTGGGTGAAACCCACATGTGACTGGCCAGGACTGAGGCCAGCAATGACCAGTGATGCCCTGGCACCCCAAACCTGGATAAATGCTGCCATTGAGGACTGTGTGACTTTTAAATTTCTTTCCCAGACCAACAACCTTAGTAGCAGCTAAGTAGGTTACTTATTAGCTGTAAGCTAATGTCCTGAAAGCTTTGCTAGAATGCTTTGCTCCTCAATTTATCAGCTCTGCCTGCATCAGCAAGTCAGACATTGTTTCCCCTTTTTTTCCCACCACAAGCTCACTACTGATTAATTTCAATAAACATAAGTAAAACTGAACCTCTTGGTTTCTGTCTTCCTCAAACTTCAGACCATCCCAGTTTCCCATTTTGCATGACTATTTCTGTCTGTTTCATTCCTGTGCTGTAAGCTCTTGCAGGTGATCGACGGCTTAGGCCAGGGTTCCTGATAAGAGTTCTACTCCCATGAAGTCCTTTGGCAAGAAACTGCTGCTGAGAGATCCCAGTGCAGGTTGACTACCATATTACTGAAGAGAAGGTGGAATTGGGCACCTTTCCAGGAAAGAGTTGACTGGTTGAATCTGGGACACAGAAGAGCCCCAAGACACTTTCACTTCAGGACCCCAGTGTTACCCTCCAACAATGACAGTGTGAGACACAGCCACAGGAAACAGCAGAAGAGAGGGCTTAGAAAAGAGATCCTTTGAAGGCTAAGATCTCAGCTAAAAAGGACACAGACTTGCTCCTATGGCCAGAAGTAAAACCCGATTTAAAGTGCTCTGATTTTGAAAATCTCACCATTGGATTTTCAAGCCGTTGACCTATCATCTGCATTCTCTATCTACTGGCATAAGCAGGGACACATATTAATTAGAATACTGCCAACAACCTAGGGAAAGAATAGGGACCATTGAGAAAACCAAGAATTGCTAGACTAACACTGCAGATCTTGGAAGGAAACCACTCATTCAAAATTAGAGTGATACATTTTCTTTTCCATATTTCTTTTATTCCCTTTTGTCCTGTTAATTTCATCCCTTTATTTTTTTCTTATTCTTATTCTCCAAATATTTCCCACCATCATTTTTTAATCTTCTGTGTCTAATCCGCAGTTTTGTGACATTTACCTAATTCTATAACGTCTTCCAACTCCCTAATATGAACATTTCTTATTTTTTTTTCCTATATTTCATATCCTATAGTTTAATATTTCAAATTTTTCTTCTTGCATCCTCCTGTTCCAGAAGTCACTATATTTTAACAGTATAAACATTAAGCTTTATCAATCATTAGATAGTTAACTCTATAAAATTACTATTCAATACTTTTCTACCATGAGGAAATATAGCTTATACTTAGTACAGTGGTACCTTGGTTCATGAATGCTTTTGTTTGCAAACAATTTGGTTCTCAAACAGAAGCATTTGGTAACATTTTGTGTTTGTCCATGAACTCTGCACTGGGTGATGAACATGACTGCAGCCATCTTTTCTGCATAAAAGAACAAAGCCATCTTTTCCAGAATTGTGGAACTAATTAAGTTCATGAACCAAGGTACTACTATACATAATACGTGCATGTCAATTTCTGGGTTTTCTTAGTGTTTATGCAATAATTGTGGATTTCTTCTTTATGGCTAAGGATGGCACTTAATTGATTCCTATAGTATGTTAACCACTTATCAATCCATTATTTAAACACAGAATGACCAAAAATTGCATATTTTTCTTTAGTTTTTATAAAATAATACAAAATATAAAAATGAAAATCATATCAAATTTATTCAGTACAATAATAGAGGGCCAGGGATATATAGTTCACTGGCACAGCGCATGCCTGGCAAGTATGAGGTTCTCAGTTCAATTCTAGGTACCAAAAAAAAACAAAGCAAAACAAAACAACAGCAACACCAAAAAGAACTGGCTAGTAGAAATGACACCTGCCTGGGTGAAACTTTAGACAATATGTAAACAAATGCGCTGTCTGAATGCTGCGCACAGTTGAAAGGTTCTTGTACCAGTATAAATTACTGTACAGCTATGGTCGTGATCTAATGTGGTGGAAAGCCAAAGCAGGAACGATTACTAATTCCTGCTTCTTCTTCAGCCCTAATTGCAAATCCGCTTCCTGTCTGCACGCACAGAGAATTCCAAACGGTTCCTCACACGTCATCAATATCCGTCCCATGTGCCACTTCAGTCAGAGGTCATATAACCCTCTGTCTCTCTGTATCTGGTCGAAGGAGACAGCCCAGCTGTCATGGGTTGTATACTCCTTTCCACGTCCTCAACTCAATAATCTGTTCATTTTGTACTTTTGCTTCTCTATTGCACAAAAATACTCTTAACAACAGTAAGCTGTTAAGTAGTTAGTATCTAAGTTATCTAGATAAGGCACTGTCATTGATTTGGTTGATATAGCCAGGAATGCATAGTTGCTGTTACTAAGGCATTTTCTATGTTTGCCACTAATAAGACATTAACAATATTAAAATACATTCCCAAAGAATTCAGTGTTAGGATATTTACACTGAATCCTCCCCCTCACAAATTTACTGAGAAGCTCAAACCTTAGGGCAGAGGCAAGACTATGGTTAGCCATGCCAAAAGTACATCACAGAAAAGCAGACTAAGTCAAGAGATTTCTAAACAGTGCTAGCAACAAGTCTTTCCACTTTTTAAGCACACAAAAACCTCCACACAAAACAAAACAAAACAATACAAAACAAATAGAAGGGGCCAGGGATTTAGTTCAGTGGCATACGCAACTGCATGGCAAGTGTAGCATCCTGAATTCAATTCCTGGTACAAAAAAAAAAGTCAAGACAACCCAACATTCAGGCTGTGATATGGTTCCTGAACTGGGAATTTAGCTCAGCAGCTCAAGTGCTTTCCTGGTAAGCATGGGAAGTTCATGAGTTCAATCCTGGTACAAAAAAAGAAAAAGAAAAATAGATACATGATAAGACAAGGCAACAAAATGCTTCTCAAAACTCCCAACTTCCACCAGGTGTGGTGGCAGACACCTATAATACGAGTACGAGCACTCGGGAGGCAAGACAAGAGAAATGCCATGAGTTCAAGGCCAACCTTGAGATCAAGCCTAGCCTAAACTGCACAGTGAGCCTGTCTCAAAAAATGAACCAAAAAACAAACAAACAAACAAAAAAAACCAGCCTTCCCAAGCAAATTATCAGGAAACTGGGGGATTAAATAGCATAAGCCATGAACCTTAATCACTTGAAAGATAACAGAGATTATACAACATATCAAAGAGTGCTCTGTGGTGTTACAAAAGATGTAACAAATGATCAATGAGCTTTCAAACAATTAATACAATCTCAGTGGGACTATACAAAATGATACAAAACATTAATGACAAGTTTACCAGAGAATCAGACTTCCAATATTCCTCAAACTCATCAACAAAACTGAAAGGGAAGGAATGTTTCCAAATACAATCCTCAAAGACAGCATTACTCTGAATATAGCATTAAACAAGGATTCAATAAAAAAAGAAAGCATCACAATATGAGATTTTAAGTTATAACACAAAGCTATAGTGAGTAAATGAAACAAACAAACAAAAACCCACCATGGTACTGGCACAAAAACAGATATGTAGAGGCCAGGGATTTAGCTCAGTGGCTCAAGCACTTGCCTCCTAAGTGCCAGGCCTTGAGTTTGATCCCCGGCACAAAAAAAAAAAGCCAGATATATGGGCCAATAGAATGCAGGACTCAGAAAGAACTCCACACATTCTGTCACCTAATCTTTAACACAGGGTCCAAAAACATGCAATAGAGGAAACAGCATATTTAGAAAACTGGTTTTCCACAATCATATCCTAATCTCATACCATCTACACTGTACACAAATCAAAATGATTGGAACAACTGAACATCAAAACAGACACACTGTGCTTGAAGTTAAGATAGGTAAAACTCTTGAAGTCATAGGTATAGGCAAGTTCTTCTTAAGCACAGCACTATGGATATCAGTATGGAGATTTCTCAAAAAGTTAAAAATAGAAATACCTTTGACTCAGATCTTCTTCTAGGTATCTTCCAAAAAGTGTTGAAGACACATTAGTTATATACATATGTATACATGCCTGTATATATACAGCACAACTCCTAACAGTTTAATCTTGGAATCAGCCTATATGTCCATCAACATTTGAACAGGTAAAGAAAATATGGTGTTTACCCACAATTGAGTACTACTCTCCTATAAAGAAGGATAAAGTTGAGTCATCTACAATAAAATGGATGAGACCTTAATATTAAATGAAATAAAGCAGACATATAAGCTTAAATATTACATGATTTTTCCTACATAAGAAAGCCCAAGTATAAATAAATTAAAGAGTAAAATACAAGAGGTAATAGAGACCAGGCAAATAAAACTTTTGCAAAAAGAGGATCAAGAGCTTGAAGGGGGGAAGAGAAAGGTAAGTCAATGAGAAAACAATTAAGATTTGTTATGTGCATGTACCAACTCCACATAAAGAATGGAATATAACTATCATATACTGCAAATATGTACTAATTAAATTAAAAATAAAAGAATTTTTTAACTAGTAGAAGAGCTCCAGAGACAGCAGACAGGAAACAACAAAAATCACAGAAAAACTGGAAAAATTAAAAACAGAGCAGTCTAGGATGTTAACCCTGGCTCTCAAGACTTGTCTCACCAAACACAAGGATTGCCCTCAAAAAGTCACCACTCCTAGTTTTAAAGAATGGACTGGCAGCACTAACCCAAGGCAAATTCCACAATTTTCATAAGCAGCAAATATCAAAGTGACTAGTGACTACTGCATTGGCAGGCTTACACTGAAGAAAAATAAAGTGCAGCACCCATCATATTTGGGGGTGATACAACCATTAGACATTTTTGAGAAGGAGTTTATTGTTTAAGATCCAGCCTCTCCAAGAATTATAAGTCACACAACAACCATACTTCCGGGTTTCTGGAGCCATTTTACCAAGAAATTGGATAGGAGTCACCCACAAGAGGCAATCACAGAGAGAGTGAGGGCTAATCATACCTAGACTGCCTATGAAGTTTAAGCAACAGCATCCAGTCTGAACCCTGATGTCAGAATGTAACTCCTCCAGCTACCTGAATTGAGTTCCTTTCTGTCTTCTAACTTTCACATTAGGCTGTTTTGTCTTGCATATTTGTGCCTCAGTTTTAATTTCTATTATTACTAAAAGCAAGTACTTGTGCTAGTTGGTGACAGATATTTGCACCCAATAAAGAACTACACTAAGCCGGGCAAGGTGGCTCATGCCTGTAATCCTAGCACTCAGGAGGCTGAAGCAGGATGATTGAGAGTTCAAGACCAGCCTAGGCTACAAAGTGAGCTCAAGGCCAGCCTGAACTGCATAGCGAGACCCTGTCTCAAACAAACAAACAAACAAACAAAAAAGAACTAGCTTGTTCCAGAATTCACTGGGATCTCCTAATTGAGGATGGATACTGTAGATTGGTTAAACCTCAGTAACAAAGCCAGTCCTATAGTGAATTCTCTAATCCTTTCTCCCTTCCCCTGACCCTCCATGTTAGATTCCTTAGGGATGCCAGGGAATCAGTGGGGACTTTAAATCAATAGGAAGTACAGGGCCAATGTAGTTATCCTGGTCAGTTGTCATTTCATCCTGTTTGTTCCTTTGTAGGGGCATTCGCTATTTTCACAAAATAACCCTTCTTTCTCCTCCCCTGACTTCTCTTGTTTTTGCCTCTGGGAAACTAAAAGATGATTTGATCAGGAATTTTACTAAAACCATGGATTTCAGGCCCTAGATGGCTATCCTTGGTTGTTGTTGATTTGTCTTGGCTGTTGGTTTGGAGGGGCACTAATTCCTTTCCTAAAATGCTCACAGATTGAAAATAGACCATTTTGCTGGGCCAGGTGTCTTCCAATTTTTAAAGTTTTCTTTCTTGCTACCATCTGCTTTGCACCACTTCTACATTCTTACTTCTTGGGTGGAGAAATCCCTACTCATTCTGTTGACCTGTAATTTTCTATTCCTTTGGGAAACACAGGTCTAAAGGTTTATTTGTAAATTTCATGCTATTCCTCATTCTTTTCACTCATGGTTAATGAAGATCAACAACTACTTTTTTGCTCAAGTTAGAAATGTGGTTTCAAACTGGGCATGGCAGTAATTCCATGCCTGTAATCCCAGCACTTGGGAGGCTGGGGCAAGAGGATTACTGTGAGTTTGAGGCCAGCCTGGTCTACATAATGTGTCCAAGGCCAGCCTGAAATGTATAGCAAGACCTTGTCACAAAAAAAGCAAAAAACAAAACAAAACAAAACAAAACAGTAGTTTCTCAGTCTGGCTGATTGCACTGGGGAAACATCTATACTGACACTTCTTCAGGTCTATTCAATCCCTATTATCTTTGTTAGACACAGACTTCTGTCAGCTCCTCAAAGACAGATCTTGAATCTCTATGCTTCGCAGGTTGGCCATAATGATCAAAGCTCCTTTCCCACCTCTCACCAGTACTCATCTCCTTAACCACCTACTGGGATGGGTAACTGGGCCTGGACTGTTGGGACCTGTACAGCTGAATCCTTTGCCAAAATCTTTGATTAAAAATTCAGCAAGGTACAACTGGAAAAGTACCACTTTGGGCATTAGCCACTTGCAACTAACTGACTCTAAGCAAGGAGAAAAGAGGCCAGCCTTTGCTACATAGTGAGTTCAAGGGCAGTGAGACTCTATCTCCAAAACAAACAGACAAACAAATAAAATAGTATGAGACAAAACAATTCTCCAACTTAATGTGTCCTGAATTTCCTAAAGCATCACAGCTGTTCCACTTGTGCATTTTTGAGCTAATCTTACTTCTCTTCCCTTTTAGTTTTATGCATTTTTATCCTGATTTATTTATGTACTGTCCTTACTATAAAAGTGATACTTCAAGGTACTTGTTAGTTATCCCAGTTAGCCCTAACAAAAGCGCAAGGTATAAAATTTAGGATTAACAAAAAATTAAAGGTGTCCTCTTTAAAACCCCACAATTAAATGATGCTGACAGTTTGATAAGGGATTGTGTTTTCTGATCTTTATTGTTTTCTTCACTCCTTTTGTTTCTTTCTGTCTTTTATTTTTAATTAAAAAAATAAAGAACATTTAGAGAAGGTAGCAAGAAAAAACTAAATAAATAAAAATAAAACCCCACGATTCTTTTATTTTTTTATTTTTTATTTTTTGTACCAGGGATCAAATTCACAACCTTGCACTTGCCAGGCAGGCACACTTAAGCCACTGAGCTATATCCCTGGTCAACTCCATGATTCTGATAAAGACTGCTAGGCTCAATGTTTACATAAAACCTGCAAATTAAAACCTTAAAATCTGACAAACTAAGGGTTTTATAAATATATGATCTCAGTAGATACAATTTGTGTGTCTACATGACATCCCCCAAAAGTTGTTTAAATAGGTTTATAAATTACTAATGTAATTTTCACATAACTTAAAGCCTTAACAACTTAATGGAAATTGAAAAAACAAGGATAAAGATGTTTTAAAGTTGATAAAACATATTCTGTCAAAGTTGTAAGCCAAGTAGAGTAATATTTGTCTTTGTTAAAATTGGGATCAAGTGTTTTTTGCTTTCCATACATCAAGTACAGTGACTTTTAGGGTTCCCTTTGACAAAAAAAAAAAAAAACAATGCTATTTAGGTTGGTCTAGTACCTAGGATGTTGTAGGTAAGTTTTATATCAATAAGAAAAATGTTTGTTATAGGACATCTCAGTATTCTTGGATCTGTTAAATATGCTTTCATGACTTGGTGTGACAGTTAACTGATTGTATTGACTTGAGTAAAATGCTCAACTATTGGATCAGCATAGTTCTGAATGTGGCCAAAGGAATTTACTAAAAAGAGAAGACCCACCCTGAGTGTGAGTGGCACCAGCCAATCGGCTTATTGCCTAAATTAAATAAAGAGGAAATGAAGGTAGGCTCACTTCTGTGTTTCTTTGGAGGAACTCAAGTATTCACCTTCTTCTTGGAGGTCATCTCCTGGTTTCTAACACAGACCCTTCAGCCTTCTGGCATAGATCCACTGGATTCCTGACAGACTTTCATGGATTACAGTAAGCTTCAGGCCTTTGACTGGTTCATTTGGATCTCCAGTGCACAGATAGCCCTTCATTAATTTTCTACCCCTGACTCTGCTGACAGTCCTTGTAAACCAATCTTTTAAATTTTTATGTATGTGTATATACTGTATTAAATCTGTTTTTCTAGGAAGAAATAACTGATATTGTTGGTATATAAGAAAGTATTTATAATTATCATCTTCTTGATTCTTCATTAATAGTTAAAATTCTAGTGAATAATTCTATAAGAAAATTACATTCCTCTTATTAAGGAACATATTTTATCTTATTAAGAGAAAAAATTGTCCAAATTAAATAATTTTATAATGTTCATTGTGAAAACAATGTAGTTTTGCCCGACATATTATTAATTTATGTATGAACAGATGTGATCCAGCCATGCCTCTTCCTAATTTTGAACAAGAGCTGGGTCCATGTTTACTTGTGTAACTTCAGTAACTCTCAAAGGACACAACTCAGACGCACTGAGAATAAGACTGTATTTCCTCTAAAGTCAGTAGTTCTTTCTAAGTTTATGCAATTTGCCATTTTTAAATGTCCACAACTGTAAAGTTCCTTTTATATATATGTCTTCTAAGTGGATTCACTTACATGTAAGCTCATTACTCAAGACGTATCCTTTTAGTAACATGGATATTTGGCTGAAAAATAATCTATTGGAATCATTGTAAAAATACTCAAGCTCAAAAGTCACAAAAAAAAACCTTTCAAAGATTTAAAATAACATTATGCTACAGATTCAATTTCCAGGTCTTGACTACAATTTTAAAATATGTCTTTGCTCAAGAAAAATTAGCTTGGGATATTGATTTGTAGTTGTCAAATGTTTTATATTTTATGGGTAATGTAAAGATAACTATTGAAAATTAAATTAAATGGATATATAAGTAAAACATCTAAGTTACTTGTAGTTACATGAAATTGTTAAAGACATTTGCCAAATAAAAATTCACATGTATTCTTTCTTAATATTTATAAGTGGTAATGTATGTGAGTATATTAAATGAATTTAATAGATTGGTGATATGTATGGATGTAAACATATAACATTGTGAGATACAATCAAAAGCACTAATCCATGAATAAAGTTTCAGAGTACCTATTCTAGAGGGATAATAGGTGAAAATACAGACTTTTGTCAACTATAGGTTATAAATCTTAAAGTGAGGGAGGATTGTACTTGTTAATCATTTTAAGATATCCAGGTTAATAATTTATAAAAACACAACTCATTTAATATTCTAGTAGAAATTAATTTGTTTACAAAATATTTTGCTGAAAAGAATTAATAGCTATCACTTGCCTGGTTTGTTAATACATTTATTTGTGTGAACTACTGCTAACTTGTGAAGACATGCTAAGAAGGCTTGCTTGCTTCTCTGTGATAAACTGCTATTATTTTACTGTCCATAGAGTTTGCTTAAATTTAGTACCTAATGCGAGTTTTTCTAAAGATTACTATGTCAAGCAAAAAAAAGAAGAAAGCCTCATGAAGTACAAAAACCAAAGATTTGAGGTTTTTCCCTACCCAGATAGGTAACATGTTCTTTCCTAAATATGCAGCATTTATATCTATATTTATACAGTTTGGGACACAGGCACAAGTAATATTTTAAAACAACCAGTAACCTATGCAAGGGAGATCATAATTTTGTAATGATATAAAACTTCTGTTGTTATTGTAAAATCATCATTTACCCTAAAAATGTATCCTTTAAGTAAAACCATTCTAATTAGAAACTGTTGTAAGAAAATATTTAGGAATTTAAAATGTAACACATGGGGATAATGTCAATATCTTTATGTTTAGGACACAAGGCTTAAGATATTGATCTGTTTTTAATAAAATTTATAACAAAACTAAAAGCTACTTTTGTCTAAATTACTTCTTATGTTACCTTCTGTCTTTTGTCAGGCTTTGATTGTTTAGGAAAATTAAGTGTTGGTGTTTACTTAGTTGCCTGTTTAAAGTTTTGTTTTAAATTCTGGTTATATAAATTCTGGTGATATGCTTTAATTTTAAATAGTGTAACTGTTTGAGTAGCAGGTAGTAAGTCAGGAATAGTGTCTTTATATACTATAAAAGTAACTAAATTGTTTTGATAAATTGTTGTCCTGTGTCCTTCTAAGGGTTAACTAGCAAGAGTCATACTCCCCTTGGTGATAAAGAAGACTGTTTTGCTCAAAAATGTTCTATGCCACGGATTTAGCTCAGCAGCACAGAACTTGCCTGGCAAATGCAAGGCCATGAGTTCAATTCCCAGTACCCCCCACCCAAAAAAAGTATGTTCTTCATTAGTAAAATACATTAACTCTTCTACATGGTACTCCAAATTGTTGCTGTTTGGTTGTGTGGTTGTGTTTACCTAAGAAATATCATTACCTAAAAACCTGAGCCTTAATAGAGTCATGGTTTGTTGAATGATCAGTTTATAACTGGCTAAATGAACAAGTAGTATTTGTACTTTATCACTGAATATTAGACACTCTATATATCTGAGACTACAGGTGCCTATCTATGACCAAATATGCTATGTAAACTGGAAAAGTTCGAAAAAATAAAGCTACATATAAAGTATACATGTGTAGTGATCAGGAAGTGCTCTTTTAAACAACATACATTATATCTGGGCCTTAAACATATCAATGGTCAGTAAAGCGTAACATTTCTATTGTTTATATTCAGTAACGCTCAGGTGAAGAAAAATCTGCTGTTTGGACAATCCCATCATTTAAAACCTCTTCCACAACCGGGTGTGGTGGCTCACGTATGTAATCCCAGCACTTGGGAGGCTGAGGCAGGAGGATCGTTGTGAGTTCGAGACCAGCCTGGGCTACAAAGTGAGTTCAAGGCCTGCCTGAACTGCATAGAGACCCTGTCTCAAAAAGACAAAAAAAAAAAAAACCTCTTCCAAATCAATTGGCTTTAACTAAGTAAGCATTATTATATAAATGAGACGTACTTGTACATCAGGTAATGAATGAGCCTATGTGTGGTCATTAATACTGTTTTCTAAGCTTGAAAGAAACCTAAAGCTATTCTCTGATATTTTACCAGTAATGTCAAACTTTGTAATCTGTTAAATACAGAATTGCATCATTGTAGCTATGCTAGTGAGTCACAGAGTATACATTTTATCTTAAAAGCAAAAGGTTAAGTTAGTGTGTAAAAATTCCCAAGTAATGGAGAGGCTGCTGTATGTTAAATATACTTATATTCCCTAACTATACAATTCCTCTAAAGTGTAGAAGATTGAAGAAAACACCTTGATGTACTACTCATGACTTCCTCCCAAAAGCAAAACTATTTATAATGACAGTTTTTTTAAGCTTATATTTATGTGTTCCTAGTTGTATTATGATAGATAAATCTGCCTAAATACTAGATCCAACAGGCAGCATAGCTTTAGCAATCAAAGACTGATCATTAGTCAGCTGTAAAGTACATCTATAAATGAGAACATCCCACTTAAAAACACAAATTCTGAAAAGACTAGACTTAAAATATTTCTTAAGCTATTATGCTAACCAGATTAACCACATTTACTTTGCTCTGACTAGCTTTTAGGTATTCCTTGTGAAATGCTTTTAAAGTTGTCAACGGGCTGTGGATTTAGCTCAGTGGCTTAAGTGCCTGCCTAGCAAGGACAAGGTCGTGAATTCGATCCCTGGTACAAAAAAAAAAAAAAAAGACAACTTGTATATAAAAAGAGAAGACAAGATGGCTGATCAGAGAGCAACAAAATACAAAGCCTCCCAGGAGAAACAACTCATTTGCCAGAATAAAACACCCTGGAGAGACCCAGCCAGAGAGAGATGGATCCTCCTGACACAGGAAGAAATTAAAACATAAAAAACCTTGTCTAATACTTTGGGACTACAACTGAAACAGCTAAAAATTAAGGGACACAGTGTTTTCGTTCAACCTGCCAAATTTGCAAAGGCCTGAATCTGCGCCTGCAGGCAGAACCTCCCAAACTCGTTCCCACCAGCACTCACAGGAAGCACAGCAGCACTGAACTTGGGGGTTGGTGAGCCCAACAGAGAGCGGAGCCAGTGAAGGGACCTCCATTAATCCACAGTCAGTGCTGGGAATGAAACCCCCCCAACAGGAAGGGCACGGCCAAATGGGCAACATGTTGGAATTGGGCAGGAGGAGCCTGAACTGGGAGTGACAGTAACTTCAGTTGGTTCCTCCAACCCAAGAGCAGAATCGTGGGATTTGCTTGGACTGGGCCACGCCCCTGGCTGGGACCCAATGAGCCATCCCAAATCGATTCCCTGCGCCTAGCAAGTACTAAACGGGTAAATGGCCGGGTGGGGAGAGGCAGGCAAATACAGCCACTGTTTACACCTCAGTGACAAGAGCAGGCAGGAGAGGGTGGAGTTCCCTTGCCAGCGTGCTTCGGAGCAAATGTAGGCAACAGGGAAGGGGACTGGGACCTGGACTGTAACCTGTGTGGAGGAAGCCAGGGTCATGACAGGAGAGAGAGGCAGGAGGAGGACCCCAGCCCAGAACCCTGAGAGCACTGATAGAGGAGAGGGAAAAACAAGGGAGACTGAGGGTGGCAAACACACAACATCAGACATGGCTTAAGTGGACATTAAGAGATACCTTTGGGATCTTGTAGATGAGCACAAAACTGAAATATTAAATCAGGTAAAGCAAGATATTAGTAGAGTCATAAAAGAAATGCTCTCAGAAAGCATCTCTCAGGATGATACAGATGGAAGAAGGGAGGAACACAAAAAAAGGAGAAACATTTGATAAAGAATATAAAGACAATATAGAATACATGAAGCAGATTCAAAGAGACTTCTAGGAAATTAAAAACTCCATTAAAGCTGGCAAAATTCCTTAAAAGAACTTAAGGATAGACTATCAAAAGTTGAAGACAAGTTTGCAATGTGTGATCATCAAAGGAAAGCTCTCTTAAAAACAACAAGGAAACAGGCAGTAACAATACAAAGGCTAGGAGATGACAAGAGAATTTACAATTTAAGAATAAGAAACGTGAACGAAGAAGCAGGAATACATACAGGTGAATTACAAAGGCTATTCATGGAAATAATTAAGGAAAACTTCCCAAGCATGGGAAAAGAAAATGACATTCGGTTGTGTGAGGCATACAGAACTCGAGCAACCTACAACCAAAACAGATCTACACCCAGACATATAATAATCAAGATACCAGAAATTCAATTTAAAAACAGAATATTAAAAGAAAAGAAACAGAATTAAAAGAATATTAAAAGAAAAGAAACAGATTACCTATAAAGGAAAGCCCATCAGAATCACAGCTGACTTCTCGACACAGACCATCAGATCAAGAAGAGCTTGGAGCAAAGTCTTCCAAGCCCTAAAAGAAAATAACCTCCAGCCCAGATTGATGTACCCTGCAAAGCTGTCACTAGAAGTTGATGGAGAAACAAGATGCTTCCATGACAAAGAGGAACTGGGGGAGTTTGTGACCACCAATCCAACCCTACAAAGAATACTGAAGGACATTCTAAAGAGAGAAAAAAAATAACCAGGATTTTAGGAACAGTGGCAGAAAGGCCTCAATGAGTGGGGCAGGCAGTAGAATGAAAAGAAAACTAGACAAACAAAGGCAGAAAAATAGCATAGCAGAAATGAGGCAGACAAGGTTAACTAGAATCGCTAACATAGATGGCCTTGATACACTCTATTGTTAATAGTGTACCAGGATTTAAAACCCACATTACTCACACTACTCTGCTTAGATGTATTATATTCTGTTCCAGTCATTCTACCTGTAATAGATTTGAGGGTACAGACAGCAGTCCCGAAAATAACAGGATATAGTATGGTAATCATCCTCAATTTCCTATTAAATTAATCTAAAGCTCTGTAAAACCTACACTGTTTTACCATGACTGATCGTAATTGAATCTGGTCTGTCAGATCACTGTTTTGTATTGATAGATTTTATTCAAAGCTGTTATAATTGATACTATCAAGTCTGAGAGTATAGGCCCCTGCACTTAAGATGACAAGATCCACTAGAATATCCACTCTGGTTTGATTATTAGCTGCCTTTGAAGTTTTATACTGCCTACAATGTTTTATTTTTACTAATATTGTTATTTACTGCTTTACTCAATTATACTGCTATATTCAATTGTGCCTGATGATATAGACATTCTACTAAAGATAATAAAAAACAACACAGTAATCATTGTAGATCACCTTGTACTGTGGCTTTATACGACTTTTTGCTTTCATGTGTTTATAGAAATTTGTTTTGTTTTGTCTTGCTAAGTTTTGTTTTTCCTCTAATACAGAAAGGATAGAAATACATGTAGAGATGCATGCATAGCTGTTTACACTCTCACTGTTTGACTATGTACTTTGCATGTTTTAATTTTATAACTTGAACAACTATTTCTAAGAGGAAAATACGTAATCTATTAACTAGTGATTTATTATTGGTTTTTTTTTAATTCTGTATTTTCTCTAAACTTTACATGCTTTTGTTTCTCTTTAAATAAAAAAGAATATATTATTAACTTCGCCACTGAATAAAAAAGTCTAGAAGTGGTTAGGGAGTAAGAAATTTCAGCACCGGACTTACTAATAGCTATCTGTTTAAGAAATCATAGATTTTTAAAAAATGATTCTCAATATTAGGACATTTGATTTCTTTTCCTTAAGTAATGAATGTAGGTTATTTAAAATAGAGTATTTGAAAAAGTCACTTGGAATAGTTATGAGTAGTATTAGTAGCTTTGATAATTGTTTATACAACATCTTACACTTTGTTTAAAAAATAATCCATGTCAGAATGTAGACTGGTGCAACCATTATGGAAATCCATATGAAGAATTCTTAGAAGACTAGGATTGGAAGCCCCGTTCAATCCAAATATCCCCCTCCTGGGTATTTTCCCCAAAGAACTGAAAAGTTCTTATCACAGTGATATGTGTGCACCCATGTGCATAGCTGCACAATTTGTGATAGCCAAATCCTGGAAACAACGAAGATGCCTATCAACTGCAGAGTGGATGAAAAAGATGTGGCATTTTTGTACAACAGAATATTACTCAGATATAAAAAAGAATGACCTTGAGGCCTTCATAGGTAAATGGAAGCAACTTGAGACTATCCTCATTAGTGAAATAAATGATAATCATATTTATAAATATCATAGTGTCTCTAGTGTAAAAAGTAAATAAGAACTACAAGTGTAATAAAACCAAAATGTGTAATTGCTATTGTAAAAAAGAGAGGAAAAGAAAGTGCTCTAAGGGATATAACTGCATGTGTGTTTGAGTGTGTAAAATAGATGACCATATTGCTGAATCTTTGTTGGATCTTTGAGCAGAACTGTTTGTAGTCTGACTGTTTGAATGTTTACTATGTACCCTTAAATTTGTAACTTGAACAACTACATCCAGGATGACTGTATGTAATTTATAAACTACTGATTTCTTAGTGGGGCTTTTTCTCATTTTCCTTTTTTTTTCTTTTTCTTTCTTTCCTTTAGAATTCTGTATTGTTGCTACCCTTTTTTCTGTTTTGCTTTTTTTTTGTTTCAACTAAAATTTTAAAAATGTATAATTGCTATTATAGAAAAAGAGGAAATAGAAAGCGCTATAAAAGATAGAGGTGTGTGTATGTTTAGGTGTGTGGGATTGATAATCATATTTCTAGGTTCTTGTTTGATTGTTGAACCGATCTGTTTGCATTCTCACTGCTTGAGTGTCTATTTTGTGTGCTTTAATTTTGTAACTTGAAAAACTATTTCAAGTTGTTCAACTTTCTTACTATTTATCTTCTTTTCTTGAAATTATGTAATATTTCTACCTGTTTTCTGTTTTTTTTTCTCTTTAAATAAAAATAAAATAATCCATGTCAGAACTTAGGGTGCTGGGAAACCAAGGAAACAGCTCGCTGCCCTGGTAAGTGGCTGTGGCCTAGCAAGCTGTGGCTGCCCCAGGGTGAGAACCACCAGGGCCTCCTGAGAACCATGCCATGTTGGAACTTTAGGGTGCCAGGAAACCCAACAACCAGCTCACCGCCCTGGTAAGTGGCTGTGCCCTGGCAAGCTGTGGCTGCCCCAGGGTGAGTACCACCAGCACCTCCTGAGATCCATACCATGTTGGAACTTAGGGTGCTGGGAAACCAAGCAACCAGCTCACTTCCCTAGTAAGGGCCTTTGAGCTTACCCCCCTCCACTCCCTGGTAAGAGGCTGTGAGCTTACTCCCCTCCACTCCTCTCCCCCCACCCCCCGTTAGCAAGTGGGAGTCAGCAACCTGAGCATCTCTTGGGAGGTTGAGCAAAAGCAATATTGCAAATAAGGGGGATTTCCTTCTACAATCTCTTTGAAGGTAAATACTGTTATCACTGTTTTGCTTTCTTCTGATTAATGGTATTGCTCTATTCAATACTGTTTTTGATAAGTTTTATAATGTTCTGTATTTCCTTTAATTTTGCTATACCTGATTGAAAGAACAACTATTGTGAAAATAATGAGATATACTATGGTACCTGGGAACCTGCCATGCATTTCTGTACCAATTTCACTACACTGTCTCAATTGGCTTTGTTCCATCTTTTTTTGTTGTATTTTACTACCTTCAAAGTAATAAAAAAATTTTAAAAATTAAAAAAAAAATAAGGTTGTCAACATTTCTCAAAAATATGGCTTCTAAGAAACAACTTTAACAGTATTTTAAAATCACGGGGCAGGGAAAATAAAATATGGCTGAGTAAAGCAGGAGCCACATCAAAAGAGATACGGAGAAGATCAACCATAAACACAGGCAACTTAAGAAGTAGAGGGACATGCACCATAATACAAAGAACTGGTTTGTAAGTAAATGCTTGCATATCAAACAAAATATATGCATAGGGGTTAAAAAGAGACGAGGCATTCTGTCAGGGCCAGGCCACTGGACTCCTATCCTCGCCCACCTGGGAACAGTCATTTTTAGAACCTCCCATCTTGCTGGAGGGAATCAAAGCATGCAGTGGAGTTTAGGCTCACAGAATCGACTGGGGGTATATGATCCCCTTCCTCCCATTATTCTCTCTCCAAACATTGAGCAGGCTACAGAGTGGTAGCACTTTCACTGGGATAAACAAGAGATGAGCAATTAAGGGGAGAAGAAGCTCTTTGGTCACCTATTGACTGATCAGGCCTAGGCCTGTAACCTTCTAAATGAGTGAACCGCTAAGGTTTAAATAAAAGAAACAATTGGTATGATTTTAGGGCTCCAGGAGGACCAAAACCCTCTAGAAGATTTCAAGATTCTCTAGAGGCTGAGACAAAGGACTTCTCTGGGTAGTCCATATTTGTTTGGTTTTCATAAAAAGGAAAGGGATAATGAGAAAAGCTAGGGAAACTGAGCAGCACCTTGACAGTAGTACAAACAATTCCTCAAGTAGTAAATTATGCTAATAAGAACAACTATATTATATCTGGGTTGACATTCATTGCAAAACTGAAATGCCTGAAGCTACAGTCTCTTTAATTGGGATTAAAGTCAGGCATCCTCAGCTGTGACTTTATCTTGTCCTTTAAGATATCACAGCATCACAGTCCACTACAGGTGGACAGCATAACAGTCCACTCAGCCTAGACCAGTGGCTCATGGAGGTTCACTCACTATAAATCTGTATATGTGCTGCCAAAGCGAGCACCACTCACTACAAATCTGTTACCCATCTCCATACAAGGAGCCTGGGCCTAAGACAGACTCACAAGTAAATATAGAAAGCCAATTGATTAATTTTAAATCCTGCTCAGAGCTGCATCATAGTGGTCTCCATCACTCACTCACCCAATCACAGACTCTAAGAGGATAAATAAGTTAATGGTATCTGTGTCTGGAGTCATCTATATTGGACACTGGACATATCCATGACAGCAGCCAAGGACTTAAGTTTGTTACACATAAACTAAGACATTCACTCAACACAAGGTGTTAAGGACTGACCTGGTTTGAATCCATATACCCGAA
This sequence comes from Hydrochoerus hydrochaeris, assembly GCA_004027455.1. Classification (NCBI taxonomy): domain Eukaryota; kingdom Metazoa; phylum Chordata; class Mammalia; order Rodentia; family Hydrochaeridae; genus Hydrochoerus; species Hydrochoerus hydrochaeris. The sequence continues at coordinate 55,245 of PVLA01005614.1, forward strand.
AAACCTGGGCTTGGTTGAATCTACACCCAACTACCATGGCCCTGCACCACTTGTACACAACTGGAGATGATTTCTGATATCTATCCCTCAATACTGGGTAACCTGAGTTTCCACAGGTGGTTCTAAACTCACCTGAGTCTGAGTTTGGTGTGTCTGACCTGCAGAAGCATCCATTCTGTGTCAAATGCACTGCCTTCATCCTGGGCATAAAGGAGTCTCCACTCTGCACAACCATGCAAACTCCCTACTTGACATATTAGGCCAATCCTTTACCTGGTTAGCAGCAAGTATTAAAAGTCTGCTGAAATTGAAAGAGAAGCAATATTCCCTAAAAACTTACTCCTGAAGGCAAGTATTACCCTGATACCAAAACCAGGGACAGACCTAACCAAAAGAGAACTACAGGCCAACCTCCCTAATGAACATAGATGAAAACATCCACCATGAGATACTAGCAAACATATTCTAAGAAATCATCAAGAAGATTATATACCATGACAAAGTGGGATTCATTCCAAGAAGGCAGAGATGACTCAACATATGCAAATCAATAAATGTAATACACCACAGCAACAGAGCAAAACAGAAAAATCATATGAGAATCTCAACACATGCAGAAAAAGCTTTTGACAAAGTCCAACACTCATTTATGATGAAAACCCTACAGAAAATCGTAGATTTGGCCAGTGGCACAATGCCTTCCTAGCAAGTGTAAGTTCTTGAGTTGGCTTCCCAGTGCCAAAAAATTTTTTTAAAAAAGAATACATGGTCTTTATCTCAATCTGATAAAAGCCACAATAATCAAGAGCCAACATAAATTGAAAGGTTTCATTCTAAAATTAGGAACAAGACAAAGATGTCCACTATCACAACTCCTATTCAATATACTTGTGGAAACACTAGACAGAGCAATTAGATGAGAGAAGTAAAAGGAAAAAAGAGAAATAAAAGGAATAAGAATAGGAAACAAGTTAAATTATCATTATTCACAGATGACATGACACTCTACATAGAAGACTCCAAAAACTCCACCAAAAGACTTCTAGATTTAATAATCAAATTCAGTAGCATAGCTGGATACAAAGTCAACACTCAAAAATCAATTGCTGTTCGCAAAAAAACAAGGTCACTGAGAGAATCATTAGGGAAACCACACCCTTCATAATAGCATAAAAAATGAAAAATACTTAGAAATAAATCTAGCAAAGGAAATAAAGGATTTATATATTGAAAATTTCAGTACTCTGAAAAAGATCGAAGAGGACATCAGAAAATGTAAAACTAACCCTTTCTCATGGGTAGGAAGAATCAACATAAGTGAAAATGGCCACACTCTCAAAATTATTATACAGAATTAATGAAATCCTGATCAAAATTAACATATCTCACAAAAGTAGAAAAAAAATTCCTAAAATTCAAATTCATCTACAAGATGAAGAGACCTAGAATAGCACAGACAATCCTTGGCAACAAAGGCAAGGCAAGAGGCATCATAATCCCTGGCTTGAAATTATATTACAAAGCTACTATGATAAAATTAGTGTGGAACTGGCAAAAAAAGACCAGACCTGAGGACCAGTGAAATAGATTACAAAATGCAGAGAAAATTACAAACATGCTCAGCTACCTTATCTTTGACAAAGCGGGCAAGTATGTTCACAGGAAGAACGATATCCTCTTTAATAAATGATGCTGCAAAAATGGCCTCTGCATGGCTAACACTAAAATTAGAACCATTTCTATCGCTTTACAGTAAACTGAAGTCTAAATGGATCAAAGATCTAAATATTAAAACAGAAACACTAAATCTACTGGAAGAGAAAGTAGGTAGAAATTCTGAAGACACAGGTGTAGGTAGAGATCATGAACAAAACACAGACTGCATGGGAAACATTTTAAAGAATCAACAACTGGGATTTGATCTTGATAAAATAAAAATCTTTTGCACATCAAAAGAAATCACTGGCAGAGAGAAAAGACAATTCATAGAGTGGGGAAAATTTTTTAGCCAATTATCCCTCACACAAAACTACTAATCAGACTTCCCTAATTCAAAGACTCAACCCAAAAATGGGCATCTGAGATGAAAAAACACACTTCTCAGATGAAGAAATACAAATGGCAAAAAAAGATATGAAAAAAATGTTCGACATCACTGGTCATTTGAGAGATACAAATGAAAACAACACTGAGATTCCATCTAACCCCTGAAAGAATGGCTATCCTCAAATAAATTAAACAATAACAAATGCTGGTGGGGCTGTGGGGGAAAAGGAACTTATCTCCACTGCTTGTGGGAGTGTAGACTGGTGCAACCATGTGAAAATTAGTGTGAAATCCTTCAAAAAGTAGGATTAGAGGTCCCATTCCACCCAGCTATTCCCCTTCTGGGTATCTTCCTAGAAAAATTAAAAATAGCATACCACAGCAATACATATGCACCCATGTTTATGCCAGCACAAATTGTAATAGCCAAATCTGAGAAATAATCCAAATGTTCATCAACCAAGGAATTGAGAAAAAAAGATGCTATATTTTTATATGACAGAGTACTATTTAGCCACAAAGAAGGATAACTTGAGACTTTTATATGGTCATAACCTGAGGGCTTACTCCTAAGTGAAATAAATCAGGCTCACATGTACAAACATTGCATTGGCTCAGTGTGAGAAACTAAAAGAGTAAACAAGTTCTAAGATATACAATAGATATTGTGAAATGGGAATAAATTATTCAAAAGGGAAAAGAAACTAGGAGGCTGGAAACGGGAAAGGACAGTAGGGAAAAATGCACATTAGTTATACTATTAGTGTCTCTTAGTTCATTATAAAGGCAGGTTTGTGCTAATACTGACTGGAGAAACTTTTATGCCCATATCTTTTATCCTTAGCAACTAAAAGATAACAACATGTATTAACTATTGTTATTCTATTATTTTGTTAAGAAATTGTGTTTTACCTTTTTACCATAAAATAGAAAGAAGGAAGGAAGGAAGGAAGGAAGGAAGGAAGGAAGGAAGGAAGGAAGGAAGGAAAGAAAGAAAGAAAGAAAGAAAGAAAGAAAGAAAGAAAAACAAAAGGTCTGCCCTGTGCTCCAGATGCCTGTAAGACACCACCCAAGGCCATACACCCTAACTAAATCACCAAAATCTCAATACAGTACTCCTAGGTGTACCTTTGTCTCTTCTGGGTGCCCCAAGGTGACAGGAACCTACCTCTGTTATCTGGATATGGTCCGACAGACAAAGGAAAATACTTGAGGTAGCAACTGTTGGTCCCCAACCAGCAGGAATCCACGCTGAGTGCCTCAGAATCAAATGCATCACATCTTTCTATGGCTGATTCTTTAGTTCAAACAACTGCCACAAATAGGGATATACAGAGAGGATTCCAATTCTCTTTTGTTTTTCTTTTGCATTCATTTAACTTATTTTATTTTCTTTCATCTTTTATAAATTATTTTACTATTGTTTTTCTTATGGCGGAATTTGGACTTTTACACATTTTCTTGTATCCTCCCTTTTTAACATTACTTTGATTTTATTTGTTTGAGTAGGCCCTACTTATTGGCTCTTTCTCTTTCTTTCTATCTCTCTTTTAAATTGTTCCTTTGGTATTACTGGTTATTTTCATTTCCACTAGTTTAACCTCTGCTGAGGTATTTGTCCTTCTCCTGATTTTGGTTTTCTCCTGTTACTGCTATCTAATGCTATTAATTTCCCTTACTCCTTAAAATGACTTTTTACATTAATCTGACCAAATCCTTCATAAGTCCCATTGTTTGATGTTTCATAATTTATTTGTTTCACTTTTTATGCTTCCATGAAAAAATATACAATTTAACCTGATGAAAAAGTAGGTAGTTAAGTATATATTACTACAGTTGAATATTGCTGTGTTGTAAAAGAGGGGAAAATGGTTCTCCTGATAAGATGTTAACTATACATATTTATCTGATTTGTCTTAAGAGTTTGTTCTATAATTATAGATCTTGTATCTGTGGTTAACAGCAGTGAGGAGTTAATCAGTTTGTCATTATCCAGTTTGTTATTGATAGTACTACTTTAGACAAGTTGACAAAGTTGTTGCAATCAATTCGTTTTCCTTGTTTGCCAATACCTACATTTTCTTAGAAACATAAACAGTAATACTGCATTTACCAAACAATTATATAATAAGCCAAACAGGCTGCAGTCCTTCATCACAAATAAACAGAGATTGTAGAATCCTAGGACAGACCCAAATGCCAATAGTTACTAAACCTACAAGATATCTCTGAAAAGTAGTTATTGCCTAAAAAGGTCATGATACTAGGAATAAAGCTACCAACCATAAAAAATTTGCAAGCCTCAAAACAGAAAACAAATTAAAAAATAAAAATAAGAAAGCATGTAAGCAAAAAGCCCATAAAAGTACCCAAAGCCCCCAAAGCAAATCCAGGAGGCATGAAGGGGGAAGAAATCAAAAGCCACATAGCTGAACTTTCTGAAATGAGAGTAGCTGAAGTAACAAACAGATGAATAAGATTTTTGGCAAATTCAAAGCAGATATAATTGCATATATAATTAAACAGATCATGAGCATAAAATAAATATTTAGTAAACCTATGGTAAATACAGACTTGCATCTAGCTACATTCTGAGCTGAATATTGCTAAGAATGACTGAGAAATCATGCATTTCAAACACTGAAAACAACTGGATTCCATAAATCTGCCTAAATCAAATAAGTGAGAGACTAAAAATCATATGCAAGGTATAAATAACAGAATCAACCAACATGAGAGCAGAATAATCATCCTAGAAGACAAGGTTCTGGATGGTGATCAACTAATGCAAAGGCTCTATAAAATAATCAATCCAGCAGCTGGTAGACAATGTGAAAAAAGAGTAATCTGGGATTCACTGGAATCAATGAACAATCAGAAGCTGGTACAAAGCCATACAAAACTGTTTGCAGACATAACAGCAGAAAACATTCTAAGCATAAAAAAGAATGTGACATACATATAAGGTCAGCATATTTTACTATAATAGTCATGATCAGAAAAAAGCTACACCAATGCATATAATAGTCAAGATTCCACAAGGGGTTTAGCTTAGCAGTGCAAGTGCCTGCCCTGGCAAACATAAGGTCATGAGTTCAAGAAAAAAAAAAGACTCCAGAAACTCAACATATTAACAAAATGTTAAAATATTTACGAGAAAAGACACAAATCACCTATAAAAGATAAAAAAACATCAGAATTATAGCAAACTTCTAAATGTAAACACTAACATCAAGGAAAGCTAACACCACAGTGTTTCAAGTACTGAAAGAAAACAACCTCAACCAAGATCGACATACCTGAGAAATTATCTTTCAAAGTTGATTAAGAAATAAGATACTCTTGGGCTGGGGATTTAGCTCAGTGGAACAAGCACTTGCATGGCAAGCACAAGGTCATGAATTCGATCCCTGGTACAAAGAAAAAAAAAAGAAAGAAAGAAATAAGATACTCCCTGAAAAACACCTAAAGAAATTCATGAACACCAAATCAGTACGACAAAATATTCAAGTATACCCTATCTTAAAAAAATGATTAAAAAATAATGATTTCAAAAATTCCAATAGAATGAATCCATCAGGAAGATAAGCAATTAAACAGAAGGGAATGAAAAGAGACCACCAGCAGGAATAATATAATGGCAAGTATAAGTCAAAGCCTATTAATTATAACCATCAGTGTAAATGGTCTCAATTTATAAACCAAAAGACACAGATTGGAAGAATAGATCAAGTAACAAGGTCTAACAATATGCTGCATATAAAAAACACATATAACACAAAAAGAAACTCATGGACTAAAAATCAAAGGATGAAAAACTATATTCCATGCAACAGGAATCCAGAAGAACTTGGTATGCTAATTGTATATGAAGGGTATCCCAAACCAACACAGATCTGAAGAAACAAAGAAGCTCATTACATACTGGTTAAGGTAACAATTCAAGAAAAAGTAAAAAGCACAGGTATATAAACACCAAATACCAGTGCACCAGCAACATAAAATACACAGTAATAGATATGAAAAATCAGATAAGCACTAATACAGTTAAAATGAGAGATCTCAACATGCCACTGCCAAAAATGGACAGATCAACTGGATAAAAACAAATAAATATAAAAGTTGAACCAAATCGATGAACAAATGGACTTACATATCTACAATGTTCTACTGACCAACAGAATATACATCCTTTTTGACAGCACACTGGACTTTTTCCAATATAGAATACTTAACAGTTCAAAAAGTTTACTAAAGTAAACCAAAGAACTGAAATTACACTATGCAAATTATTTAATCACAGTGCAATGAAATTGGAAGTTGATGGTAAAAGAGGCCACAAAAAAGCAAGGCATAGTGGTGCATGCCTGTAATCTCAGCACTTGGGAAGCTGAGGCAAGAGAATCATTTCAAGTTCAAGAACAGCTTGGGCTACAAAGTAAGCTAAAGGCTAGCCTGAACTACATAGAATGATCTTGTCACAAAAAGTCAGAAAGAAAGAAAGAAAGAAAGAAAGAAAGAAAGAAAGAAAGAAAGAAAGAAAGAAAGAAAGAAAGAAAGAAAGAAAGAGAAAGAAAGAAAGAAAGAAAGAAAGAAAGAAAGAAAGAAAGAAAGAAAGAAAGAGGTGGACCATGACCAGCCACCTTGATTCAACCAGAGGAGCTAGGACCCTGCTGGCAGGGGAGCCAGGCCCAATCTGCAAGGTGAGTTCCAGCTCACCAGCTTAGGCCTAGGGAGAGTTTGGGACCATCACTCCCAGTGGTTGGTTGCCCATCCAGCCCGCTAGGACACTGGACTAGGCTCAAGACATTTCATGGACTTGAGTGAAACACAACCCAGAGACCTTCATTCAACCAGGGGAGCTGGGTCCATGCTGCAAGGGGAGCCAGGCCCACAACATGAGGTGAGTTCCAGCTCACCTGCGCTGGCCCAGGAAGAGTTTGGGACCATCTCACTCAGTGGTTGGGTGCGTGCACAGCCACCTAAAGACACTGGACTGCATTCCAGGGTTTTGCAGGCTTGAGTGCACCACACCCACTGATCTTCATTCAACCAGGGGAGTCAGACCCATGCTGCAAGGGGAGCCAGGCTCCTGCCGAGAGGGGAGCCAAAGCCAAGTGAGCCCCAAGAGGCAAGGGTGCAGGAGGTGATTTCCAACACTCCCAGAGAAAGCTTTGGAACATCAATCGAAACATGCAAATATAGGAAAATGAGAAAACAAAAGACCAAAATGTAATCTCAAACCTAAAACCCATCCCAAGAAAGCCTACAAGCCATGTACACAGAAGAAAATACTACTCATATACCTGCAATGCCTCAAATGATGTCAACTGAAATAAAGAAAGAAGTACTGGAAGCTATGAAGGAACTCAAATCAGAAATAATCTCACAGGTAAAAGAAGAAATGATAAAAGTAGTGAAAGAAATACTGAACGCATTTAAAGAAGACTCAGCTAAAAAAAAAAAAAAAAACAGAGGAACGAAGCAAAAAGATAGAATCCCTGTATGAACAGTATAAGAAACACACACAATGCATGAAGCAGATTCAAAGAGATATACAGGAAATAAAAAATTCTATTGGAAGTTGCCAAAACGGCCTCAACGAAAGTGAAGATAGAATTTCAGATCTTGAAGATAAGATTGCAGCTAGTGGACAGGAAGGAAAGATCTTTTAAAAATAACATGGAATCAGGAAATAACAATTCAATAACTGCAAGATGATGCAAAGAAAAACAATATAAGATTAATAGGGATAAATGAAAAAGAAGGGGAACACAAATGATATCAACAGGCTATTTACAGAAGTAATAGCTGAAAATTTCCCAAACATGAGACTAGAAACTGACATACAGATTAGTAAAGCATATAGAAGCACAAATAGCCATAACCAAAATAAAACTACACCAAGACATATAATAATCTCCATCCCAGATATCCAACATAAGAAGAGAATATTAAAAGCTGTAAGAGAAAAGACAGGTCACCTATAAAGGAAAACCTATCAGAATCACAGCAGACTTCTCAACACAAACAATGAAGTCAAGAAGAGCATGGAGTAAAGTATTTCAGATCACAAAGGAAAACAACTTCCAACCCAGACTGATGTACCCTGCAAAACTGCCCTTCAAAATGAATGGAGAAATAAAATAATTCCATGATAAAGAACATGAAGAATTTCACAATCACAAAACAAACCCTACAAAGAAAACTGAAAGACATTCTCGATACACATAAAAAAACCACTAAGCAAGGCAGACAATTAAACAGAATGGAAAGGTAAAGATACAACAGCAAAAAGATAATGTGTCAACAACAAAACGATATATAACAGTTATAACCATTAATATAAATGGCCTCAATTCACCAATTAAAAGAAACAGGCTGGCAGAATGGATCAAGAAACAATGTCCAGCCATATTCTGTCTATAAGAAACCCATCTAACCCAAAAGGAAAATCATAGGCTGAAAGTCAAAGGATGAAAAACAATACTCCATGCAATAGAAACTCAAAAAAAAAGGGAGTAACTATTCAGTTTTTTCAGACAATGTAAACTTCAAACCAAGAATGACCCAAACAGATAAAGAAGGTCACTACATATTAGTTAGGAGAAAACTTCAAGAGGAAGATATAACAGTCTTAAATATCTATGCACAAAATTCCAGATCACCCAGCTAAACTAAGCAAGTATTAACACAATGAAAAACAAAATAAGCAATAACACAATCATAACTGGAGACCTTAACACGCCATTGACACAAAGGGACAGATCAATTAGACAGAAAATCAGCAAAGAAATAAAAGAACTGAATCACACCTGTAAGCAAATGGACTTGATAGACATATACAGAGTGTTTAATTCAACAACATCAGAACATACATTCTTCTCAGCAGTGCATGGGACATTCTCTAAAACAGACCATATACTATCCCACAGAACATATTTAAGTAAATGCAAAAGAACTGAAATTATCCCATGCAAGTTATCAGATCATAGCACCATGAAACTAGAAAATAACAATAAAAGAAACTGGAAAAAGCCCACAAACACATGGAAATTGAATAACAACACTTTTAGGCAATCAGTGGGTGACAGAGGAAATTAAAGAAAAAATTAAACAATATCGACAAGCAAACTAAAACAAAAATAATACTTAATGGAACCTGAGGGATGCAATGAAAGCAGTCCTAAGAGGAAAATTTATGGCACTGAGTTCCCACATTAGGAAAACAGAATGAACACAAATAAACAACCTGACACTACACCTCAAACATCTAGAAAAAGAAGAGCAAGCCAAGCCCAAAGCCAAAAGAAGGAAGGAAATTATAAAGATCAGAGCAGAAATTAATACAATAGAGACTAAAAACAATACAAAGAATGAATGAAACAAAGAATTGGTTCTTTGAAAAAATAAATAAAATTGATAAGCCCCTGGTCAACCTTATAAAAAAGTAAAGAAAAGACTCAAATTCATGCAATATGGAATGAAAAAGGTGAAATCAATACAGACTCTATGGAAATACAGAAGACCATCAACACCTATTTCAAAAACCTCTACTCTCATAGGTTCGATAAAACAGAAGAAATGGACAGATTCCTAGAAACATAGGAACTACCAAAGCTGGCTCAAGAAGATGTAAAACTGCTGAATAATCCTATTTCTCTTAATGCAATTGAAAATGTAATTAAGTCATTACCAACAAACAAGAGCCTAGGCCCAGATGGATTCACTGCAAAATTCTACAAGAAATTCAAAGAAGACTTAATGCCAACACTCTTCAAACTCTTCAATGAAATTGAAAGGGAAGCAATTCTCACTATGTCATTCCTGGAAGCAAATATTACTCTAGTACCCAAACCTGAAAAAGACCAAACTAAAAAAGAGAACTATAGGCCAATCTCCCTAATGAACATGGATACAAAAATTCTCAATAATATATTGGTAAACAGCATGCAGCAAATCATGAAGAAGATTATACACCATTACCAAGTGGGATTCACCCCAGGCATGCAGGGATGGTTCAACATACGTAAATCAATAAATGTAATCCACCATATCAATAGAGCCAAAAGTAAGAATCACATGACCATTTCTACAGATGAAGAAAAACTTTTTGATAAGATCCAACACTCATTCATGTTAAGAACCTTACAGAGAATTGGAATAGATGGTCTTCACCTCAATATGATAAAGGTTATCTACGACAAACCAACAGCCAGTGTCATATTAAATGGCCAAAAACTGAAAGCCTTTACCTTAAAATCCGGCGCAACACAAGGATGTCCTTATCACTGTTCCTATTCAACAAAGTACTGGAAATACTGGCCAGAGCAATTACACAAGAGAGAGAAGTAAAAAGAATAAAGATAGGAAAAGAGGAAATTAAATTATCATTATTTGTCGATCACATGATACTCTACATAGAAGACCCCAAAAACTCCATTGAAAGAATCCTAGATATAATAAATTCAGCAATGTAGCTGGATACAAAGTCAGTACTCAAAAATCAATAGCATTCCTATACACTAACAACAAATCACTGAGAGAGATATAAGAGAAGCCACACCCTTCACACTAGTATCCAAAAAAATGAAATACTTAGGAATTAATCTAACAAAAGAGGTAAAAGAGCTATACAGGGAAAATTATAATACCCTGAAAGAAGAAATCAAAGAGGACCTCAGAAAATGGGAAGGGATCCATTGTTCATGGATAGGAAGAATAAAGATTGTGAAAATGGCCATTCTCCCAAAACTGTTATACAGACTCAATACAATCCTAATGGAAATACCACTAACATACTGCATAGATCTAGAGAAATCTCTCCTAAAATTTATCTGAAACCAGAAAAGTCCTAGAATAGCAAAGGCAATTCTAAGCAGCAAAGGCAAGGCATGAGGCATCACAATCCCTGACTTGAAGTTATACTACAAAGCTACTGTAATATAATCAACACGGTAGTGGAATAAAAAACAGATCTGAAGATCAATGGAATAGATTAGAAGATACAACCAAAACTACAAACACACTTAACCAACTTATCTTTCATAAAGGGGCCAAAAATGTTCATTAGAAGAATAATAGTCTCTTTAATAAATGGTGCTATAAAAATTGGTTATCCATATGTCAAAAACTAAAACTAGACCCATGCCTATCACCATGTACTAAACTAAAATCTAAGTGGAACAAAGATCTAAATATTAAAACAGAAACATTAAGTTGGTTGGAAGACAAAATAGGTAAAAATCTTGAAGACATAGGGATAGGTAGAGAATTCATAAACAAGAACCAAACTGCATGGGAAATACTTCCCAGAATCAATAACTGGGATCACATCTTATTAAAGAGTTTATGCATGTCAAAGGAAATCTCCAGCATAGTGAAAAGTAAACCCACCGATTGGGAAAAAATCTTAATGAACTGTCCCTCAGACATAGGATTTCTGTCTAGAACTTACAAAGAATTAAAAAAAAAATCAGGCCCCGGGAATCTAAAGATCCAATCCAAAATGAGCATTCAAGATGAACACACAGTTCTCAGATGAATATGTATGGCAAATAAATACTTGAAAAAATATTCATCATCATTAGTCATTAGAGAAATACAAATTAAATGACTGGAAGTCCCATTTGACCCTGCTATTCCACTCCTAGGCATATTCCCAGAAGAACTGAAAACTTCATACCGCAATGATATATGTGCACCCATGTTTATAGCAGCACAATTTGTAATAGCCAGATCTTGGAAACAACCTAAGTGCCCATCAACTGAGGAATGGATTAAAAAGATGTGGTATTTTTATACAATGGAGTACTACTCAGGTATAAAGAATGATCACATTGAGTTATTTATAAATAAGTGGATGCAAATTGAGATCATACTCATAAGTGAAATAAATCAATCTCACATGTATAAATACCATATAGTCTCCCTAGTGTAAGAAATAGTAAGAGTAGATAAGATTCTGTGGTAATCATGGTTATCCATTATATTGCTTTGAAGCCTTATAATGTTCTCATTCATTGGTTGGAATGGTTTTATTCTGCTTCATTTGATTTTATTATATGTGATGGTATGAATAGCTACTTTGAAGAAAACAAGACAATATGGCAGCCATTGCTGATTTAGTATCATCTTGCTTTGAAGTCCTACCATGCTTTTGTTCCTCTATTATCATTGGTTCTGTCATGTTGGGTCATATTGGATTTTAATATATATGATAGTATAAACAAATTTTTATGGAAAATGAAATATTATAGTAGACATTGTTTATTTTCTGTTATTCCATTCACAATGCCTTGTAGTATTTTCATTCTCTTGAATGGTTTTATTGTATTTTGTTATGTTTGACATTATTGTGTGGGAAGCTATGCTCAACTATTTCAAAGAAAGAGATATTATGGTAGCTACTGTTAATATCCAATTGTCTTGTTTTGAAGTGCTGTGTTGCTTACATTGTTCTGTTCTCATCCACTTTGTTCCATCCTCTTTTTTTATTCTCTGTAAAATAAATAAAAGAAAGAGAAAAAGAAACCACAGAAACTATATAAATGCATGAAAAAAAAACAATACCCTTCTGAATATGAATAACCAATGTGTCACAGACCAAATTAAAGAAATTAGTTTCTATGATGAAAGAATAATACAAGTATGGCATATTAGAATCTATGAAAGCAGTCCTAAGAGGCAAATTTGAACCACTAAAATCCCACATTAGAAAAAAAGAACAAGCTCAAATAAATAACCTAATGATATACCCCAGGGCTCTAGACAAAGGGCAAAAATCGAAACCCAATACCAGTACAACAGCAGAAATCAATGTAATTAAGACCCTAAAAAAATAACAACCATCAATGAACCAAATAGACTTTTAATTATTTATTTATTTGGGGAGGGGCACAGAGCCTCGATCTATAGTTCAGGATGGCCTTAAACTCACTATGCAGTCCAAGCTGGCCTCGAACTCATGGTGATCTTCCTGCTTCAGCCTCCCAAATGCTAGGATGACAGGTGTGCACTACTATGCTTGGTTTGAAAGAGTTAGCTTTTGAAATATTAAATGGAACAGAAAAATTTTTAGCTAATCTTATCAAAAAAGCAAAGACAAGTCTTACCCAGGCAATAAGAAGGATAAAATCACAAAAGATCCTGCAGAAATCTGGAACATCATTAGGACTTACTTTGAAATTTTTTAGATTCTAGTAAAATGAAAAGTTCAGAAGAAACAGATGTCTATATATGTATGAATTAGCAAAGCTGAATCAAAAAGCTGTAGAAGTTCTAAATCATCCAACATCAATCAATAAAATCGAATAAAAAATTACCAACTAATAAAAAACCAGGTCATGATGAATTCACTCCTGAAATCTACAAGAACTTTACAAAAGGTCTAATGCCAATGTATCTCAAACTGTTTAATCAAAGTGAAACAGAAGCAGTACTTCAGAAGTCATTCCTGGAAAGCAAGCAGTACCCTGATACGAAAATCAGAAAAGAACCAAAGAAAGAAAACAAAAAACAACTACAGGTAAATCTCCTTAGTGAACATAGATGTAAAAATCCTCAAGACACAGGCAAAGGGAATGTAGCAAACTATCAGAAGATTAATACATCACTTTAACAGAAGAAAGGACAAAAACCACATGATCATCTGAATAGATGCAGAAAAAGTATTTAACAAATTTCAGTATCAGTTCATGATAAAAATAATCCTGAATAAAATATAGAAGATCTTTATGTAATTCTGATAAAAGCCATTTATAAAAAAACTATAGAAGACTACATTCTCCTTGAATGCAGAACAACTGCTGCAACATTAGTTAAACGAAGTCTTATTTCCATATACTGATATATACAGAGCTAGCTATAGTATATCCTTCTCTCTTGAACTGGCTCTAAGAAACGCAAATAAGGCCAGCTAAAGTACTGATATGTAATCTATGCAGCCATTCTGACAGGCTCCAGTTTCCTGGAATAATACTATCAGTAAAAGATATGAGCACATCAGGATGGCAAACGCCAGTCAGCTCCAGGAATGTCAACTGGGTATGAGTCTCCAAATACAGAGGATATGAGTCCCCAGGGCACAAAAGTTTACATATCAGAAACTGAAACAACAGCCTCTAAAAACAATTCAATTGTTACCTTAATTGAATTATGCAGAGTGATCCTTCTGTGTGTCATTCTCCCTGCATTTTGCAAAGATGCTTTTTCCTCTACCTGGATAACCAGCTCAAGTTACTCAAGGAGTTCCTGCCATGCTCACTGTCATACATCCTTGAGCCACCCTCTTCTTCACAAGATAATAAAATCTGGGAGAGGCCTTGGATGAAGGCCTTTGTCTACATATCCTCACTTGAATTGGGTTTAGTACCGCTTGCCTGCCTTTAACTTTGAATCTGTCTTGTTGTTTTTACTTTTGCCGTGGGTTACAATGGAAGTGGTAGATTGGGATTAACTTGCTGGGATTCCAATAATGTCCCAATGGGACTATAAATATAACTTTTTGGATTTTAAGGAAGATTAGAAAAAGGATTACAATATTTGGATTATAATATTCAATATACAGATTACAATTTTTTTAAAAAAAATGGTTGAGTTGGGGATTTAGCTCAGCAGCATAAGTGCCTGCCTGGCAAGCGCAAGGTCCTGAGTTCCCTCCTCATACAAAAAAAAAAAAAAAAATCACTGGTCAACATCATACTAAATGGAGAAAAACTCAAAGCTTTCCCTTTAAAATCAGTAATAGTACAAGCATGTCACCCACTGTCATCACTCCTATTCAATATAGCTTTCAACACTAGCAAGACGAATTAGACAAGAGAAAGAAATAAAAGGAATATAGATAGGAAATAAAAGTTAAATTAAAGTTAACTGCTGATGACTTGATCATCTCTACATAGAAGATCTCAAACTCTCCCCCAAGACTCCTAAATTTATTACTAAATTTGGTAGCAAAGCAGGACACAAAGTCAATACTCAAAAATTTATACCTGATCTTGGAAACAACCCAAATGCCCTTCAAATGAGGAATGGATAAAAAAGATGTGATATTTTTATACAATGGAGTACTACTCAGCTATAAAGAAAGACTGCCTTGAGGCTTTTATAGGTAAATGGAAGTGACGTGAGACCATACTCATAAGTGAAATAAATCAAACTCACATATGTAAATACCATATTGTCTCCCTCATATATGAAGCTGATAGAGCAAATATGATCCAAAATCTACAATAAATATTGTGTAAGCGTAAGAAACTGCTCACAAGGGAAAAGTAATGGGGATGGGGAAAAGAGGAAAGAAGGGAAAAGGAAAAAAGACATAAATGTGTGTGTGTCTGTGTGTGTGTGTTGTGTGTGTGTGTGTGTGTGTGTGTGTGTATGATAGTTATGATGACTATACTACTAATTCTATTAGTTCTTGGAAAAGAACAGTTAATACTCATATGATTAGATCAATTTTGCATGTCTATATTTGGTAATCTAAGCAATCTTTTTGAAGGTAACAATATGCAATATTACAACCATTGTTAAATTCCTATTATCTTGATTTGAAAACCTATATTGTTATTGTTTTGAGTTTGTTCTTGTTTGTCATTTTTGCTTTTCGTGTATCTTTTCTGTGTCTTTTATCTCTTAAAGAAAAAAATCTATACTTGCAAAATAATAATAGTCACTTAGCAAGTAATTAGGGAAACAATACTTTTCACAATAAAGAAAAATGAAATGTTGAGGAATCCATCAAACCAAGGAACTGAAAGACCTATACATTGAAAACTAGAGTACTCTGAAAAAGGACATGGAAGAGAATATCAGAAAATGAAAACATATTCCCTGCTCTTTGATAGGTAGAAACCACATAGCCAAAATGGCCATATCTACAAAATATTTACACAGATTTAATGCAATCCCAATCAAAGTATCAATAGCATTCCTCATAGATACATACGGAATCAGAAGAGTTCTGTAGTACCAAAAGCAATTCTGGATAACAGGGGTAAGGCAGGGGACCTCACAATCCCTGACTTAAAAGTTACACCAAAAAGCTACAATGATTAAAAATAGGATGATATTGACAAAACAAAAACAACAACCAAAGCCTTGAGGATCAATAGAACTGAAGAGAAGATGCATAAACTATTCCCAGAATACTCCACTAGCTTATCTTTGACAAGGGTGAGAAACAGCAAACACTTTCATTGCAAAACAAAACAACTCTTCAGCGAATGTTGCTGGGCAAACTGGCTTTCCAAATGCCACAGATCTACCTAGACCTGTTATCTATCACCATGCACTAATCTAAAATGAAACCAGACCAAAGATCTAAATACTGAAACAGAACCCCTTAATGTGCTGGAAAGCAAAATAGTAAATGTGAAGATAAAGGTACAGGCAACAAGTTTATGAAGAAAACCCTGATTTACCAGGAACTACTACAAAGACTCGACAAATAATATCACATAAAATTTAAAACTCCTGCTTAGCAAAGAAAACTACCAAAATGAAGAGACAACTCACAAAATGGTAGTTAAATATTTTGTCAGCTATTCATAAGAAAAAGGACTAATATCTAGGATACATGAAGAACTAAAAAAAAAAATCAGACATTGCAAATTTAAAGACTCAATCCAAAAATGAGCACCTAAAATAAATAGACATTTCTCAAACAAAGAAGTACAAACAGGAAATATATATGTGAAGAAATGCTCAATATCACTAGTCACTTGAGAAATACAAAGTAAAACAACATGGAGATTACATTTCAGAAAGACTGGTTGTCATCAAGTCATCAACCAATAAATGCTATAGAGAAAAAGGAACATTCTCCATTGTTGATAGGAGTGTTAATTGCTACAATCATTATGGAAATCAGTATGGTGATTCCATAAAAAACTACCATAAAAGTAGATGCTCGTTTGATCCACCTATTCCCCATGGAGGTTTTTTCCAGAAAAAGTAAGTCATCATACCACAGTGACACATACATACACATGTTTATAGCAGCACAATATATAAAGATAAATCTTCAAAACAGCACATATGCCCATCAACAGATGAATGGATAAAGAAAATGTGGTATTTACACACAATGGAGTACTACTGTGTCATATACAAAGGTAAACGAGACATTTTTTAAGTAATTTGATGCATCTCAAGACCATAATGTTAAGTGAAATAAGACACATGGTTTAAATATCATCTTGTTTCAAAATATAAAGAACAAAATAAAGGATAGATGTTAAGAAGTAGGAAAAACTTGTTCAGGGGAAGGAAAACACCTATTTTACCTAAGAGGAGTAGGGGAGGAAGGGAAAAGTAATTTTAAAAAGTGAACTGAAGGGAAAAATGATTTACATAAAGAGTTCAAGACTAGACTGGACTACATAGCACAACTGTCCAAATAAATGAATAATAAATAATTGATAGTGAATCATCAAAACAAATGAAGCCAGAAATGTTCACATTTAACAACAAAACACAAGGCAGAATAGATGTTATGAGTTATGTAACAACTATGATGTCATTCGAAACACAAAGCATTAATTGGTCAATGATTGTGTTTTACTTGACCGTAAACATGTCAGGTATAAACAGTTTCACTGTTTATAAAGAATATAACAAGAACAAAATTATCATGGAGAAATTATCCTAGAGGATTGGGACAGGAATTGATAAATGATCAATTAGAACAGAGGAAAGCCAGTATAAATCTCCCCCAAATAACTGTGCAAAGGAATTCTGGAAAAGACCAGTGAACAGACAGGTGGAAAAAATCACAACAACCTGCTGAGAAAACAGAAAGACAAGCAAGATGTCAATTATATCCTACCAAAAAAGACAGGAAAACAAAACCCTTGTACTAACAGAGTATAGATGTTGTTATATGAAACACACTTTTCATGTGTGGAAACTGCCTTGGGTGTGATAATTCAAGCAAAAATTATTTTTGTGGGAAAGCTTTATTTTTATTTTAATTGTACTTCTCATAGGAATTTATTTCTGTTATTTTTTAGATTTAGTAATCAAACAGCTGATGTACAAAATGTTGATGTTTATTAAAAACACTCAGTACATATTTGGTACTTTATTAATATTTCAGCTTTCTGCTAAGTGCACATTGTATAATACATCATGACAAAACAGAAAGACAAGAGAGGTAACAAGTATAACCTGCCAAAAAAGAAAAGCAAAGCACACATGCTGCCAAGGTAAGCAGTATTTGTATGGGTAGACTGACTTACAAGTGATAA
This sequence comes from Hydrochoerus hydrochaeris, assembly GCA_004027455.1. Lineage (NCBI taxonomy): Eukaryota > Metazoa > Chordata > Mammalia > Rodentia > Hydrochaeridae > Hydrochoerus > Hydrochoerus hydrochaeris. The sequence goes on from PVLA01005614.1 coordinate 73,541, forward strand.
TTAAGGATTATTTCTGTGGTAAATTTTTATTTGTATTTTCATTGTAGTTCATATAGAAATTTATTTCTCTCGTTATTTTTTAGATTTTGTAAGTAAACAGTTGATGTTGAAAATGCTGATGTTTATTCTAAATATTCATTACATAAAAATTCAATATTTTATTGATGTTTTCCTAGTAAGTACACAGTGTATGATATGAAACTTATTAAATAAATAAATAATTCATCAATAGAGATACTTCTAAAAAGTAAATGTGGGAGTAATATGCCCATTGCAATGCTCCTTTTAAAAAACTTTGCTGACACTCTGACGGTTATGATGTATTATGTACAGATACAAATTCCCCATGATGGATGTGATCATTATGTATGGCAAATATGTGCTAATAAAAAAATAAATAATTTAATATATAATATTATAGGCCATTTCATATAACATAGGTAGGATATAACATGAGTTTCTGTATCCAGTGAAACATGCAATAGGTTTGAGATCAAATACCACCAGTTTAAATCTGGTGTACTTGCAAGGATGGTGGTGCCCACCTATAATCCCAGCAATCAGGTAGCTGAGGCAAGATTTCTATGAGTTGGAGGCCAGTTTAGGCTACACAGTGAATTGAAGGTCAGCCTAAACTACATAGTGAGAGTGCATCTCATAAAAAAAGGTGGTGTACCTGACCTTCTGATGCTTGGAGACAAATGCTAAGGAAAATAAAAGGGCAAAGAGACCACCAATACTTCAGCTCTTTCCCTTCATGTTAGCCAGGACCCAGGGTACAATAGAACCCTCTAAAAAGGCCCTGTAGCTCAGATGAGTAACAAAATTCTCCCAAGCCATCAAGTTAACAATTAGAGAGAGATCTTTGTCTCTCCTTCCTTAACATTAAGGACAAAGTCTCTCTCTCCATGTAATGAAACAGTCCATGACATACTTAGGTCCACAACAGGGATGGAAAAATGGTAAAACTGTTAGCTTTTATCTACTTCTCATTAAAACCATGATTTGTGTTTTCTCCTGGAACAGTTAGAGACTTAGAGACCACTTACTGCTATGAATTATAATTCCTCACCTCTGCAAACAAACCCTCAATGTTAGTATCTAAAAGCAGAACAAAGATTGACTTCATTTTGTAGCTTTTTGTATAGTAAATTATACCTTGGCTCAAACTCTTCTCAACTCTGCTTTAGGGGTATGTTAATCACTTAGTGAGTATCTTTCTTAGAGATGGCTGGACAGTGTTGAGTTGCCCCAAGTTTACAGAATCCCATCCACCTTGAAAATAGGAGGTTTACAAGGACATTTAACTACAACCAGAAGCCTCTCGCCATTGTCCCAAACTTGTGATCACCTGGAGTCCAGAAAAAAACGAAGTAGAGCCCCACTTGACTCAGACCACCACAGAGACAGTCCTTTTCTGAGAATGAAATCTCCCCTCAGCTAAGACCATCACAGAAAGAGACAATTGGTTCCTGAAAATGAAACAATCTCCCAGTAACAGATTCCAGATCTAAGACATTAGGACTAAGATAATGATCAACTGGACCACAGCTCATGAGTTAATCCTTAAAAGCGAGCCATCTGCCTTTGGAAGTTGGCCAACTTGAAACCCTGTATCAGAGTGTGCTCCATTCAGCTACCTAAGGTGGAATCCTTTCCTATCCTCCCTCTAATTTATGAATTAGAACTTTTTCTACTGTTGAAAAAACCAGTTGTTTAAGCAGCAGCAAGTTTAGGTTATGGAGGACATGAGGTGGTCCCATTCTGTGATGAGAAATCTGGCCAACCATCTGTAGGTTTTTGAAGTTGTTGAATCTGAAAATTCTCAGAATGAGTCCAACAAACTGTTTGGCTCTGTCATTGTCTACTTTCAGGACATAACAAAGTAGTCATTTCAATTTCTGCATCCTCCATGATAATCTGGGACATGTCTCTGCTTAGACATCTTAACATATCCCAGACTGCATGGTTAGAGAGGTCTCTGGAGTAAATGGGGTGTCTCAAAAGTTCACAGACTGCAAAGATCCTCAGGCATAGCAGTGGCTCAATCTCAAAGAAGGCCATAAATACTATGGAATAACCCAGCCCACCTGGAAAGGCAGAGCAGAACACATACAACAAAAAGTGGGACTGATAATACAATAGGCCCAAATAATGACTATCCCTCCCTCACATCTGGTACATGAACTACTCACCCAAATACATAAAGACAAAGCAATTTTTGAGTATTTTTCTTTTTCTTTACTTTTGGGGTTTTGTTCGTTTCTTTACTTTTGCTCTTGCTTTCTTCTTTTTCATTATTTTTCTTCTTGTTAGTTTACATTTCACTTTTATTTAATTCTCTTCATTTTATTTAATTATTTATTTGAATTTTATTGACCTTTTTCTTTCTACTAATCTTCTATTTTTAAAATTTTATTTCTACCATTTTTAAATTTCCCTACCAGCTCCACTTCTATTTTTTAACTTTAATAGTTTTGAGTTATTTCATTTATACTATGCTAATTTTTTTTCTTTTCTATTAATGTGGTATAGTAGCTGATTTTAGTGGATTTTGACTTTATGTCAATATTTGTTTTTGTATCTATATTACTTAAGATCTGCTTTCTATTGTTAAGGCTGCCATACCTTTTTTCCCCATTGTGCTTCAGCCTCCCCAGTGCTGAGATTACAGACATGTGCAACTATGCCAGACTTCTTGTTAGCTTTTAATCAGCTTTATGATGAAATAATACCTGATTCACATTTGATTCTAAAATTATTTATGGACAGAAACTTCCAAAAATTGTAAGAAATAAACCTTTCCTTACTTCATAAAATAAAAAAAATAAAATTATTGCCAGTTTCTTTTCAATTGTTATTAGTGACATCATTTTATACCTCCATTTGTTTTTTTTCTCCATTTGTTTTTATCAATATCTGGTGTCTGCCTGTCAACATTAGAGGTTCTGAATATCAAAAGCCAGAACGTTGGAACTTCTAATATTAATAATTGAAGAGGGGTATAAATACCAAAACACAGCCAAACTCAAAGATACATCACAGGGAGACAGAATTTAACTAAAGAAAATTTCACAATAATGATGGAGTTTTTCAAACCTTTTCTTCAACCATCAGCACTAACAGAAACCTAAGAAATCAAAGAAATAGGTACTGAGGTAAAGAATGTACTGGCCATTACGGCTTGTGTTTAGTGTCTCCCGAAGCCTCAAGTGGTCATGGGTGGAGTTTTTCAGCGGGGACTAGATCTAGATTAAGGTTAGGAGTGCTAACTGACCCAAAAGCAAATACCTTGGATAAAATATAAGGGACAGAAACAGGCTTTATGCTAGTTTATTACTTGCTGCTTGCTTTCTTTCACCTGCCCTGAATTGTTTCTCCTCTTCAGTGCCCCTCTGTCATGCCACCATGACTTGAAGCAAGCTGACTCTGGACTGAAACTTCTATAAACTATGACCAAATAAAAGCTATGCAAAATCAAATGATCCAAACGTTTGAAGAGATCACAAATGAAATATATGAGCAAATTCAAAACCAGTTTAGCAAGGTTGAAGAAAATTTAAATAAACAGATAAATGATAGTTAATACAATACCATGGGCTATGGCACCAGGTGAGGGGTGCCAAACTCTTCTTTCAAAACTTTCCAATCCCTAGCTGGGCATGGTGGTGGATGCAAGAAGTTGAGGCAGAAGGATCACTGTTCGAGGCCACCTCGGGCTATACATGAGTTCGAGGCCAACCTGAACTGCATAATGAGACACTGTCTCAAAAAAAAAAAAGAAACTAGTAAAATGCTCCATGACCTTAAAAAAATAAACAACATGAGTTAAACATGGGAATAAACCTGACTGATCATTCTGGCAATGAAGTATAAATTAAGCTGGGCATGGTGGCACACACCTATAATCTCAGCACTTGGGAGGCTGAGGCAAGAGGATACTTGCAAGGTTTAGACCAGCCTGGGCTACAAAATGAGTTCAAGGCCAGCCTGAACTGCACAGAAAGACACTGTCTCAAAAAGAAAAAGCTACAAATCATTAAAAGGGATTAAGCAGAAACTCAGGATATGAAAGATTCAATGGAATACACACATAGCAGATTTGACCACTTTGAGCACAATTTCAGAACTTGAAGACAAGGAAGGTGTAACAGATCACGTACTCAATGATATCCTAAACATGACAATACAGCATATAAGCTGGATCCAATGACTACTACATAACTCAAGGAAAAAATAACCCAAAAGTTAAAAAAATTCATCATAATCATAAAGTCAGGCATACTGGCATACACTTTTACTCCCAGCATGTTGGAGGTTGAAGTAGGATGATCACTGAGAGCTGAAGACCAGCCTGGACTACACAGCAAGACCCCTGTCTAAAAGAAAACAGAAAAAATGGGTGGGGGGACAAAAGAACATAATCATAGCTAAAAATTTTATAAATCTAGGCAAAGATTTCAATATTCAAGAATAAAGTCCATATAAAAACCCAAATAACCTCAACCATAAACAAACTATTCTAGAATATATCAAAAGTTCAACAAAGAGGATACCAAAAGCTAATTAAAAACAAAAAACCATTAGGTCAGGGAGGAAATCAACAAGTTCTTAAAAGCATGACAGTGAGTACACAAAATAACAAAACCTATGAATTACAATGAAATTATTCTTAAGGTAGAAGTTTATAGCTGTGAACATACACATTAAAACCAAGTGATTTCAAATAACCTAATGTTTTATCATAAGGTCAAGAAAGACAAAAACACTATACATTTAAAACCAGAAGAAATACAAAAAGTATTTTAAAAATCTGATTGACATCAAGAATTCTAAAATCAACAAATGCTGGAAAAGTTGTAGGGGAAAAGGAATATTTTTATAGTAATAGTGGCAATTTGAACTACTATAAAATCTAATGGCTATTATTAAAGACATAAAGAATAACAAATATTTATATGCTTATGGAGAAAAGGGAACACTTCTATATTGTTTATAGAGATGCAAACTAGTACACCAGTATTGAAATATTATGGATATTGTTCAGAAAGCAAAAAATAAAAGATTTCATTTGACTCACACATACCTCTTCTGGTACCTTTCCAAAAGAGTAAACATCATTGTATTATAGTTATAGATGTATATCCATATTTTAGCTAATAATTATAGCTAATAATGGCTAAATAATAGGTAAGACATAGAAATGAACTACATGCCCATCAACAGAAGAATACATGAGACAATGTGATATATACATACAATGGAGCACTACTTCAGTCATAAAGAAAAATTTGACTAATTTCTTGAAAACAGATGGACTTTGAATTCAAAATGCTGTGACATGAATCAGATGCAGAAGATTACCGCAAAAAAGTAAGGTTATTACCACATTGTTTCTCTTACATGAAAAACTCAAGTTATAATTATAAAGCACATAAAATACATTACAGGAGAGCTGGGCATGGTGGCACATGTCTGTAATCCCATCACTGTGGGAGGCTGAGGCAGGATCATTGCAAGTCTGAGACCAGCTTGGGATACAAAGTGAGCTGAAGCCCAGCCTGAACTACATAGCAAGACCCTGTCTTAAAAAGACAAAACAAAAGATAGGAAATAGGGATATAGACTTTGTGGAGATGGGAAGGGAATCTGGGGATGAGGAAATATGGGGCAAGGAGAAGCAAAAAGGATCAAATTGCAATATTTGACTGGGCCTAGTGGCACACACCTGTAATTTCATCACTCAGGAGGCAGAGGCAGAAGAACTGACATGAGCTCAAGGACAGCCTAGGCTACATAGTGAATTCAAGACCAGCTTCAACTGCATACCAAGATCTTGTTTCAAGAAAAAAAGATGAAATATGTATGTGTATGAGCATATATATATATATACATATATGACAAAGTGGACGGCTGTCCTTGAATGCAGAACTGTTACCTCCACATTGTATAAGCCAGAACCTGTCTCCAAGTACTGATATGTACAGAGCTAGCGATGTTATTTCTTTATCCCTTAAATTGTCTCTAAGCAATGCAAATAAGGGTGGCTAAGGTATTGATATGTAATCTTTACAGCAAAGGGACATTTTTCTGTTCCTTTGCATTGTGTTCCCTGTTAAAGGATTGAACACAGCAAGAAGGAAGAGCCAGTCAGATCCAGGAAGATAAACTGGGTAGAAGCCTCATAATAAAAGGCCATGACTCCCCAGTGTATGAAAGTTTATATATCAGAAACTGAAGCAACAGCCTCTTAAAACCATTCAAATGCTACCCTAATTGAGTTATGCAGACTGGTCCTTCTGCATATCCTCTCTGCATATTACAAAGATGCTTTTCTCCCCACCTGGCTAGCCAGTTCAACTTACTCATGCAATTCCTACCATGCTCAACGTCACTCATCTTTGAACAACTCCCTTCTTCATGAGATAAATTCTGGGAGAGGCCTTAGATCAAGGCCTTTGTCTATATATCCTCACTTGGATCAGACTTAGGACCCTTGGTGGACATAACTTTAAATATGTCTTAGTATGTTTACTCCACCATGGTTTGCTGTAGAGAGGCCACACTGACTCTATTTTGTCTCCGACATATACGGTTAAAAATGTTATAAAAAAAGTATAGGCCTTAAAACATCGCCCCCATCCCAAGGTAAAAACATGAGGTCCTATAAGGTCAAAAAGTAAACAATTTATATAATTTAAACATACACAATTTGAGCTTCTTTGTTCTTTATCTCAATAAAAGCTATTTGCTTAGGCTGGCCAGGCGGCAGCCATTTTGCTAACCCTTACTGTGTGTGACCCTTTATTTTCCCTTTGCTTGCAAAACCCCATCTGGCACCTGAACAGGGACTCGACAGCGCTGAGAAGGGTGACTTGCCTTCGCTGTGTTCCTGGGGTGGGACACAGCCCCCAATGTGTCAACTTCATTTTCTTTGGAAAATCCCCGAGTAAGTCATGAAAAATTCCCTGTCCAAAGTACTGCAGAAACACAAGGCAAAATTGCTTTTTCTCCTTAAGAAGGTGGGCCATGGGCTCCCTGAGCATAATTTAGTATGACTTTTGCGATAAATTCATGATTATTGTCCATGGTATCCTGAGGGGAAAATGTTCATTATGGAGGATTAAAAAAAGATAGGTAAACTGCTGCATGCAGAGCCTTGAGCTCCTATCTCTGTCCTGTACCCTGGCATCTCTGTCAGGATGCTATCGCAACCTTTGACAGGCAAACAGATAAAACGCTGCATGGCTGGCTTTCAAGTCTTCCTGGGTGCAGAGCTTCTGCTGCTTTTACACCCTCCTCTTGTGCTTCAGACTCTCCGCCGCCACCACCAAAAGACAACAGCCCCACAAAACCTTTGGGCACCTCCCCACCAGTTCTAACTCCCATGCAAAAGCTAGCCCAGAAAGCTAAACAACACAGGGAACTGATCGCTTGTCCTGTTTTGTGTCAACAAGGACAAGAGCCTCGATTTAAAAACTTACAATATTCTATTTTTAAGGAATTAAAAAAGGCTATAAAAATATGGGCTTAAAAGTACTTTTGTAACTGGCATTATTGAGAGCATTGGTCAAAATTATAAAATGACCACTTTCGATTAAAAAGCCTTAGTGCATATTATTGTCACTCCAACTCAATATCAGGTATGACTTCAAAAATATAATGATACTGCAGACACACAAGCTATAGATGATTTAGATCACAACATTCCTTTGGGCATTGCTAAATTACGGGGTAAAGAAGCTTTTTCAGATATCCACAATCAAGTTCATTGCCACCCGCAAGCTTATCCTCAAGTGGCTCAAATTGTTTTAAAAGCTTAAAAAAATCCCTAAAACAACTGATGCTCAAGGTTCTTTTAGTGCTATTAAACAGGGGGTTACTGAATCTTTCCTTGCCTTTATAGAGAGATTAAAAAGGCCCGGAGATTTAGCTTAGCAGCATAAGCGCCTGCCTTGCAAGTACATGGTCGTGAGTTCAATCCCCGGTACAAAAAAAAAAAATCTTGGAGACATAGGGGTAGGCAGAGAACTCATGAACAAAATGCAACCTACACAGGAAATACTTCAGAGAGATTAAATAAAGCTATTAAATACCAGGTGGACAATAAAGCAGCAGCCTCTATTTTGTTAAAACAATTGGCATACAAAAATGCTTTAAAAGATATTCATACAAAACCTGCTATTATTACTTTGGCTCAAATGATTTCAGTTTGTCAAAATATAGGAACTCAAACACATAAAATGCAACTGATGGCTGCTGCTTTATGGCCCCCTGCTACTTGTTTTAATCGTAGAAAATCTAGACATGTGCACAAAGATTATAAGACAAAATCTAAAAATAACAGACCAGATACCCCATGTCCCATTTGCAAAAAGAGATATCACTGGGCCAGTCAAAACCCTCAAAATGAAAGTAAAAATAAAAATAAACAAGGTCAATCGTCAAAAAACCAACTGATGGGCATCTTCCCGGCCCCAAAACAACAGAAAACTCTCTGCCCTCCAACTCGTTTCAACAATCTGTTCATGCCACCAGGGGAAGCTCTGGCATAGATTTGCTGTTAGCTGAACCTATCAATTTGAAAATGCCTGGTACTGTTTATAAAGTTCCTACTACTTTTCATGGTCTTTTACCTCCTGGGACAACTAGACTAATTCTTCCTTGCTCACATGCATCAAAAAGAGGCATTTTTGTGATTCCTAGTGTCCTTGAGGCTAATTATACTAAAATATTATTGCTTCAATTGTGGTCTCTTTTGTCCACTCAATTAAATGTTTCTAAATCTGTAGCTCAACTAATTGTCTTGCCTTATGTCTCCTCTAAAGCTCAAGATGTTACTCATAAAAATAAAAAAAACTGGCTCTACTGTAGTGGCTACTGCTATTCCCCTGAGAGACAAACGCCCAAGCCTCACTTTAACTACTGACAACATTTCCTTTTCAGGTTTGCTACATACTGGAGCTGATGTCTGTCTTTCCTCACTCACACTGGCCTTCTCATTTATCTTTTTCACCTATTGATCCCTTGTGGGGCATCGGGGGCCCTTCCCATAATGTGTTCCACAGTGATGCCCCTGTCACTTGTACTCACAATGGAAAAAAAAAGCCTCCATTCCTTTTGTGATATGGAGACGTGATGTTCTTTCTCAACTCCATGCTTATGTAAAAACAAATTAATCGTAAGGGCCACTGCTCCTCATGCTCTACCTCTCAAAAAACTGACAGTCCAGTCTGGGTTAAACAATGACCCTTACCTAAACATAAATTGTCAGCAGTGAAGGCCTTAATTCAAAAACAATTGGCTACAGGTCATACTGAGCCCACTTCTAGCCTCTAAAATATACTTATCTTCACTATACAAAAGAAATCAGATAAGTGGAGGTTATTACATGACCTCCAGGAGATTAATAAATGTATAGCCCTATGGGCCCCTTACACTGTGGTCTTCCTAATCCTAACCTTATTTCTAGAGAATTTCAATTCTTTACTGTTGATTTAAAAGACTGTTTCTTTACTATTCCTTTACATCCACAGGATCCCCCTCGTTTTGCATTCACTGTTCCTGTCTATAACAATCACAAGCCTACACACAGGTACCATTGGTGTACATTACCTCAAGGTATGATAAATAGCCCAACCCTCTGTCAATATTTTGTCGATACTGCCCTGCTTACCGTTAGAAAACGTTTTCCTAATTTACAGGTCTATCATTACATGGATGACATCCTTGTAGCTGGTCTCTCTCTAAATCTCTGCATTCTCCATGATCTCTCCTCCTCTTTAGCAGAGTTTGGGATTCATATTGCCCCAGAAAAAGTCCAATGCTTAGAACCCTTTTCCTATTTAGGACATCGACTTCTTCATGCCTTTTCTATGCCTGCCTTACCTACTTTGAATTTCAGTTTTCCAGCTACACTTTCTAAACTGCAGCAGTTTCTAGGTCACCTTAACTGGGCAAGGCCCTATTTTCCCTTGACCACTCAACAGTTAGCTCCTCTGTTCAGTGTTTTACAGGGTCACATGGATCCTGCTGATGTGATCTCTGACTCTCCTTCTTTAAGGCAGGCCCTTCAGAGCATTGCTCACACACCCACCAGTTATGATAGATTGAGCCCTAAAGGACTGCCCTCTCTCCTTACTCATTTTTCACTGAGCCCCTTTGCCAACTGGGGTTCTTGTTGCCATCCAGGACAGCAAGGTATTTATTGTTAAATGGTTACATTTACCCCACTCACCTGGTAGTACTTTATTTCCCATTATCAATGCTATTTCTTCTCTTATCTCTCAAGGACATACTAGTGTACTTGCATTCCTTGAAATTGATCTGATATTGTTTTACCACTTACCAAGGCTAACTTCTCTTTTCTGCTGTCCTCTACTGTTTCTCTTCAAGTTTCTCTGGCTATGTTGGTTCCATTTTTTTCCATATGCCCCATGACCCTCGTTTTTCCCTATTTACCCTACTTCATTTTTCTCTTCAAACTTGTTTGGTTCGTACCCCTTTAAAGGGTGCCCTCACTGTCTTCTCTCATGGGTCCCCCCGTCGTGGAGTTTTAACATATTTTGTTGATAATACTTGAAAACCCTTATATTCTTTGCCACAAATTTCTGCTCAACATAGTGAGCTGTCTGCTGTTATCCTTGCTTTACAAGTTTTTTCACCCCAAGCCCTTAACTTAGTTACTGACTCTTTATATGTACATAATGTGGTCCTACATTTATCTTCTGCTGTTATCTCCCCCATAGCAAGAGATACACACTTAATGTCTCTTTTTTTACATTTACAGGCTCTTCTTTGTGCTTGTCATGCCCCCCTATCTCTTTTACATATTCGCAGCCATCAGCCCCTCTCTGGATTTTTACAACAAAGTAACATCATTGCTGATCAAACACTAAGCATTCTCTGCACTCTTTGATAATGCCAAAGAAAGCCACACCTTTTTTCATCAATCTGCTCGGTCCTTACATAAATTGTTTCATATTCCACTATCTGAAGCTAAAGCCCTTGTTTCTGCCTGTTCACATTGTGCTGCCACACCTCACTTCTTTTCCTTTGATGCTTTCAACCCTCATGGCCTTTGCTCCAATGACCTTTGGCAAACAGATGTCACACACTGTTCCTCCTTAAAATCTTTTTCTTTCCTTCATGTTTCTGTTGACACATTTTCTGGTTTCATTTGGGCTTCACCACTGTGTGGAGAATCTACCCAAAATGGAATTCAGCATCTCCTGGCTGCATTTGCAGTCATGAGTGTACCTTCCTCTCTTAAAACTGACAATGGTCCAGCTTATACATCACAGGCTTTTGCTTCCTTTTGTTCCACATGGCAAATTCGTCATGTTACTAGCATTCCTTACAATCCCACTGGTCAGACTATTGTTAAACGAGCTCATCACACACTCAAAACTCTTCTCTTTAAGCAATTAAAGGGGAAAATGCACCCCCTGCACAGGTTTCTTCTATCCTGTCCATGGTGCTTTTCACTTAGTCACTTGTCTTTCCCAACAAGACTTTCTTCTTCCCCGGTTCAAATACATTTTTGCTGGGAAGAGCCTCTACCAAAGCCTTTTGTATTGTGCCAGGTGCCCCCAGACCCAGGCTGGCAGAGGCAAGCACCTCTGCTGACCCGGGGAAGAGGGTATGCTTCTGTGTTATCCCCAATAGGCCCTGTGTAGATTCCTGCTTGTTGTGTTCACCCTGCACAAAATGAGTTGACACCACAGGCTGCACAACCCAATTTCAGTTTTGCTTCTCCCTAAACCAAGCCCAAAACCACCTCAAAAGCGACCCAAGATAACAACTGCTCAGCCAGTGACCTGGGGTGATATAAAGGCCCTGATCCAGCCTGCACAAGACTTGCTCCACACATCTAAAGAAAAACCCACTGCTAAAAAGCTTCTCGCGGCTGGGGATTTAGCTCAGTGGCATAAGCACCTGCCTTGGAAGCGCAAGGTCATGAGTTCAATCCCTGGTACCAAAAAAAAAAAGCTTCTTGTGGGGATATTTACCAAATTGACAATAAACTCTTTAATGCTTATTTGTATTCTATTGCTATGTGTTTGGCAACCCACCATAGGGATTTTTAGAGTCTCACAACCTCCAAGAAAGGTTAAAATACAATATTTGGATTCAATTGGGAAAAATAGCTAATGTCTCTCACTTCTGTCTTCCTCAAAAGAAAAAAATAGGGCCGGGGATTTAGTTGAGTGGCTTAAGCACCTGGCTGGCAAGCATGAAGTCGTGAGTTCAATCCCTGGTACCAATAAAAAAAAAAAGAAAAGAAAAGAAAAAAATACATTCTTGGATCCTGTCTGATTCTGCTGTGCAAGGACACTGCCTCTCTAAGTAATTACACCATTTTCTCCACTATTCCAAACAAAATTTTAACATATGCTGATTATCCCAATTGGGGCACTCACACCTTAAAAAACGTGATAATGCTGTTAAAATGTTCACTCCATTTGTAGCAACTTCAAATGCCTCATGTGCTCATATTAAAAACTACTACTAAATGTCTTCACCTTCCTAATAATACTTAAAATTGTTCTAGTTATGAGCCAATATTATATAGACATAGATATGTTCCTCTCCCTGCTAGATGGTTTTTCTCATATAAAGATTATACCTTCAAATATATCCCTGCAAACTTATCTCATAACACAAAATGCTGCCTTAGTCGCCTTACTACATTGTTGCCTTCTCCTAAATTTACACTGTCTCACACCAAACTGTCTGTAACTAGTCTCACTAACCTATGTGGGGACTTTTCTACTAGCCTGTTACCTAAAACAAATATTTATGCTTTAGGTATTTCTTTGGTTGGGGTGCCTGCCCTGGCAGCCAGGGCCAATCACAGTGTAGTACCTTGTCACATGGCAAAACAAATTAATTATACTTCTACAGCTTTGGCATTATTAAACAAAAAGCAAAGTGAGCACCAACAAGCGATTTTAGATAATCGTGCTACAATTGATTATCTACTTCTATTGCATCATCATGGATGTAATAAAATTGCTGAAATGTACTGTTTTAATTTGTCTGATAAAAGTAAATCCATCAATAAAAAAACTTCATGATTTACAAAAACTTACCAAACAGATACATGTATCTCAAGATCTCAATACTAGATTATAAAATTTCCTTACAGGATGGTTACCAAATATCAATTGGCTAAAATAAATGTTTCTTATTGGTGTTACTCTTCTTATATGCTTAATTGTTATGGGATGCCTTGCTCAATGCATCCCATCCCTATGCAAAATGTTCATACCTAAAATGCCGGCTTCTAACATGTTAAGAAAGCCTAAACTAAAAAAAGAAGGGGGAAATGTAGAGATGCCACACTGACTCCATTTTGTCCCAGACACATTCGGTCAACAATGTTATAAAAAAAAATATAGGCCTTAAAACATCGCCCCCATCCCAAGGTAAAAACATGAGGTCCTATAAGGTCAAAAAGTAAACAAGTAATATAATTTAAACATACAATTTGAGCTTCTTTGTTCTTTATCTCAATAAAAGCTACTAACTTAGGTGGGATGGGCAGCAGCCATTTTGCTAACCCTTACTGTGTGTAACATTTTATTTTCCCTTTGCTTGTAAAACCCCAACAAGTTGCATTGAAGGTGGCAGATTAGAATTAATTTGCTGGGATTTTAACTACATTTCAATGGGATTACAAATATAACTTTCCAGATTGTGAGGAGGACTGGAAAGGGAATTACAATGTTTGGATTACAGTATCTGGATTACAATATTAATGTAACCTGAAAAAAATGGACAGGATTAGGTATTCTGTTTGCAGAAAATTGAATTTCAAACCAAGACTGATTAAAAGACAACGAAGGTCACTACATTATTGTAAGGGGAACAATTCAAGAGGAAGTGATAATCATATATATATATATATATATATACGAACCAGATATCATCTCACACACACACAACTATACAAAACAAATATTAAGAGATACAAAAAATCAAATAAACAGCTTGGCAAGCTGTGGCCGCCCCAGGGCAAGAACCATACCAGCATTTCCTGAGATCTGCGATGCACCATGTTGGATCTTGGGGCGCTGGGAAAATGGGTAGCAAGTTCACCCCTCTGGTGGGCTGCTGTGAGCCTACCACAGCATGGGCTAAGAATCAAACATCCATCCCAGCCCACCCACTAGCAAGTGAGAGCCGGAAATCTAAGCATGTCTTGCGAGTTTGACTATATGCAATATAGCAAATAAGGGGAGATTTTCTTCTGCCATTTCTTTGAGGGCAAATATTTTTATCTCTGTTTTGCTCTGTTTTGATCAATGGTATTACTCTATTCAATATTCTGTTTTTGTAATTTTGGTATTTCCTTTGATATTGCTCTGCCTGAAGGAACAACTATTGTGAAAAAAACCAGATGCACTATTGTGCCTATTGCTGTTGTCCCGGTGGCCTTCTGTGAGGTTCTGTGCCAATTTTACTGCACTGCCTCAGGTGGCTATGTCCTGTCTTGTTCTGTTGTGTTTTACTATCTTCAAAATAAATAAATAAATAAAATAAAAAATAACAATAAAGAAAAAAAATTTTAAAAAGTAGATAACAACTACAAAACAGATCAGCAAGGTACTGAGCTTCCTGAAACATGATATAACTAAACAGATAATGGACTTAAAAAGCAAAAGGAGGAAAAGCAGGTACTCTAAAGGATATATAACTGCATGTATATTTAAGGGTGTAGGAATGATAATTATGTTGCTAAGTTTTCATTGGATCAGAGAACAGAGCTGTTTGCAGCCTCACTGTTTGAATGTCCACTTTGTATGCTTTGATTTTGTAACTTGAACAACTACATCCAGGAAGACAATATGTAATGTATCAACTAGTGATTTCTTACTGTTCACTTTTTTTTGAAATTCTGTATTGTTTCTACCCTTTTTTTCTGTTTTGCTTTATTTTTCCCTTCCCTTTAAATAAATTTAAAAAATCAAATAAACAATACTATTTAACAGAGTACCTCAATATTCCATTGTTACAAATAGATCAACTAGACCAAAAAAATCACAACTGTATTAATCTTCTGAAGAAATGAACTTAGTATTATGTCTATAGTTTTCCAGCCCACATCGGAATATACATTCTTTTCAGCTACACGTGGGACGTGCCCCAAAATAGACCACATACTACCTCATAAAACATTCTTAACTAAATGTAAAATAACCGAAATTATCTCATGAATATTATAATCAGACCAGAGTAATTTCATGTGATAAAACTGAAAAATTAATGAAAAAAGAAACCACATGAAGTACATAAACCCATGGAAATTTTAAAAAGTTTCCTTAAAAAAACAAAGGATCAGAGCTAAATTAAAAGAAATTATACAGTTTCCACAATTAAACAATAATGTCAATACAACATATTGGAACTTTTGGGACACCATGAAAGCAGTCCTAAGAGGGAAATTTTTAGCAATTAATTCCCATATAAGGAAAACAGCAAGCTCAACTAACCCTAATGGTGAATCTAAAGCTTCTAAAAAAAAAAAAAGAGCAAGTAAACCCCAAAGCTCATATGAGAAAGGAAATTATGAAGAGCAGAGCAGAAATTAACACAATGGAAACTAAGAAAATACAAGGAATCAATGAATCACAGACTTGGTTCTGGACCACTGATACACCTCAGCAGCATAGAGCCTGCCGGCATTCCCAAGTTCATGAGTTCGATCCCCTGTTCCTAAAAACAAAAATAAAAGACTTGATTCCCATTTAACTGTATAGGATTGATAACCATACTTCTAAATTTTTGTTGGATTGTTGAACAGATCTGTTTGCAGTCTCACTACTTGAATGTCTACTTTGTACGCTCTAATTTTGTAACTTGAACAACTATTTTTAAAAGGACAATATGTAATTTATCAACCAGTGATCTCTTACTGTTTATCCTTTTTTTTGAAATTCTTTAATATTTCTACCTTTTTTCTGTTTTTTTTTCTCTTAAAATAAAAAAAAGTCATGAAAATATATATAGCCATGACCCCTGTATATCTCCATTCCAGGAACATAACCATGTAACAAAACCAAGTTACATGCCGTACTTTTAATTGAATGCTATTCATAATGCTAAAGAATGAAAACCTAAAGAATATACTAAAGTTATGACTCCATTATTGATCAGCTTTCCCATTGCTGGGACCAAATACCTGAAAGACACAAACTAAAGCAGGAAGTAGTTCATTTGACTCACACTTTCATAGCTTTCAGTTCATGATTAACTAACTACAAGGCATAAACTTCACGACAGAAGGGCATGGTAGAAGGAAGTTGCTTAGTTCCTAGCAGCCAAAAAGCAGAACAAGTAAAAAAAGCCACCAAAAGTGCTAGAAACTGGATATATTCCTCAAAGTTACACCTGATGACCAAGGAGACAAACCCAGACATGTGCTTTAGTAATCTGCTAGACCAGAGGTTGTGAACCTATTGCATGTGCTCCATCAACAGCTGTTTCTTAAACACTAAAACTTTCACCATCACTGTGATAGCCACATCTACAGGATTAATGATAACAACTCCCTTGTATTTGGGGAGCTGAGCAGCTTAATGATCAGGTTCTATTTACCACCTGTAGAGCATTTTTTTTCCTGAATGGTGATGTGCTAAAATATTTGAAGAGGGGCTGGGGATTTAGCTCAGCGGCATAAGCGCCTGCCTTGTAAGCACGTGATTGTGAGTCCAATCCTCGGTACCAATAAAATAAAATAAAAAATAAAAATTGGAAGAACTTCCCTTTTGAAACATTTCTTAAGTAATTAGCAATTTTGAAAAATTCAACTAAGAGATAAATCATTGAAATACTGTATAGCTATATAAACAATATAAAAGGTAAGATTAAAATGAGGTAATTTATTTTTTCTAAATAAATAACTTATTACAGAAAAAGATGCATTGCCATAAATCTCCCTCAAATTATTCCTTGCTTTGAACACATTTGTTCCATCCTTGGTGCCACCTTCTGAAGCAATTCTGGAAGTCCTCTTTCATGAATGTATTTTTTTTAATTTTTGTTTTTATTTTTTTAATACCAGGGATTGAAGTTATGACCTCATACTTGCCAGGCAGCCACTATCCCACTGAGCCATATCCCTGGCCCTTTTCATGAATGTGTTTATTAATTCTAGACTACGTGTTCAATGTGGTAAATGCTATTGCCAAGTGTCATCCAAAGGAAATATAGGCTTGTGAAAATGTTACAGTATATCCTCATCCACCTTATTCACTGGATTTGGCACAGTGAGAATTCTTGCTGTTTCCCAAATGAAAATGATCATGCAAGGTAAATGTTTTGAAGTGATTCAGGACATTGAGTCAGTCATGACAGTGCAACTAAAGACACTCACAAAAAAAATTTCCAGGACTGCTTCAACAAGTGTCATCAACAACTGGATGAGTGTTTTTGAAGCTAAGGGGTGTATTCTGAAAGAGATTAATGACAATATGTGTTTTTTGTCATAAGGAATATTTTATACTATTCACCATATTTTGGCCATATGTCATGTTTAAATACAAAATATCTTCAGAATTCATTGTCTCCTAATTATTTTAGTTCTAGTTTCTAAATTGTTCCCTAAAAAAGAGAAGATAAATTAACTCAAAGATATGGTATATTCTTAAATATTTAGGAAAGAACAGGATAAAAGGTTTATTTTATGTTTTACAATGTATAAAGTCATAGATAAATAAACAAATTATGAGCCAGATACAGTTGTAATCCCAGTACTGTGGGAAATGAAGGCATAAAGATTGCAAGTTTGAGTCCCATCTGGGCAACTTAGTGAGATTCCGTTTCAAAATAAAAAGTAAAAAGGGCATGGGATATAGCTCAGAAGTAGAGTGCCCCTGGGTTCAATCACCAGTATCACTAAAAACAATGGATTTATCTCTTTAAGAAATAATGTTTAGCCGCATACTACAAACTAAAGCACTGTGAGAGGCCCTAGAAGAACCTTATCCCTGACCTTGTGGAATTTACACTCTACTGTACAAAATTTGTATCACTTAATTTTAGGAATAAGGAAGATAATCCACTGGGAGAAAATGATCTACACATTTTTTTCACCTCTCAAATGTTTTCCTAGCTCTCTCTGTTTCCTACTTGCAAGGAGATGAGCAGCTTTTCTTGGCCATGCCCTCTCTGCCACAATGTTGTCTCACTACAGGACCTTATCATTACTGCCAGTTAATCATGCACTGAAACCTCTGAAACTGCAGTCTGTAAGTCAGAAATTCCTCTTTAGATAAGCAAACTAAAATTGGATGCATTTTACATGGTTCTTACAGCAACCACTAGAAAACCTCTAACTAAATGATACCTCCCCAGTGTCATGACAGCTGCCATAAGGAGGGTAAACCATCAAACCTGAATTCTTAGGAAACTCTCCACCCATTCCCAAAAAGGACATGAATACCCCTTCCTCTCATTTATTTTACCTGACATCCATAACACCTGTTTTAGTCAGGGGTTGTGCAGAGAACCATTAGAACCAGGACATGTAATATTATTTTATGATGGTCACCTAAAGTTTAACTCAAGAAAGTGCAGCAAATCTATCCACAACACTAAAGACAGAATAAGCAATGTCCTACATGAGTCCAGATGAAAACCTAGAGCCCATGACAATGCCTCCCATGAGTCCAACTTTAGGTCTAGAGCCCAGGAGAAAGACTCACACTAGTCTCTTTTATGGATCTGTGCTGAGAAGGCCCAAAGGTCAGCAGTGGAAGCTGGAAAGTCTATACCAGCAGGGTGAAGCAGCTGTGCTGATAGGTTGAAGGTTCTACACCAGAGCCAAGAAGTCAGGCTCAAAATAAGGACCAGGGATGTCCTGAAAAGCACCACAGCCATCCTCAGCAACACGGAAGCTCCGAGCTCTTCTGACAATAAGAACAGTCAAGAACATGCCAGAAAGCCAGCATGACGTGTTTGTCCTGGAGATTAAGCAGCACATGTCTTCTCCTCTAGAGCCAGGAAGTGATGCTTGATGTAAGTAAGCCTAGAGCTTCTCCAGGAGAAGCAAAGGCTCAAACAAACAGCAACATTTAGAGAAACCCATAATGCCTTGCTTCTCCTTCTCCATGTCTCTATTTATGCTGGCAACGTTCCTCAGGTGGAACATCTCCGCTTAGTACCATGCTGATTTAATTTAAGTGGACCACCAATTTTTAATCCATAACAACACTCAACTGGTCAACAAGTTGATTGGAGACTTTATCTCCCACTTTCATACTTTGCCAACTCTTTTAGCAGAACATGGTGGCAACATGACTATAATCCCAGCACTCTGACAGTCTGAAGCAGGAGGAGCATAAGGTTAGCCTACCTTGGGCAATTTAACAATACCATCTCAAAAAAAAAATTAAAAGACTGGGAATATAGGTCACTATTTTTTTTCGTTTTTTTTTTTATTTAAAGAGAAAAAAACAGGAAAAATGTAGAAATAGTACAGAATTTCAAGAAAAGAAGATAAATAGTAAGATATCACTAGTTGATACACTACACATTGTTCTTTTAGAAATAGTTATTCAAGTTACAGGATTAAAGCACACAAAGTTGGTTATTTTACTGTGCAAAAGCTTTTTAATATGATGTGATTCCAATTATTGATTCTTTGTGATGTTTCCTCTGTGACTGAAGTGTGGTCATGAAGTCTTTGCCTACACCTATGCCTTCAAGAGTTTTATCTATTGTATCCTAGAGAAGACTGTTTCTGTTTTAGTATTCAGATTTTTGATCCATTTTGATTTTAATATCTACCAGTGAAAATTACCTCACTGTACCAAACATAATTTGGGCTTCTTAAAGCAGCAAAATACTCATGCATTAAGGGTTTATCTTTATTATGCCTATTGTATACTCTCTAGATTGCAGCTTATCTCCTTTTGATACAGAAAACTACAGAAAATTATGGGGATTTAGCTCAGCGTCATAAGCGCCTGCCTTGCAAGCACGTGTTAATTTGGTCTGGTTATCCTACTTTTCTGCCTTCCCATTAGTATAATCCATACTGTACAGTCTGCACTATAATCCCATAGGCAATTTTCACACTTTTATCCTTATCCACTATGTTTCATAGGACAGGCACATCCTGCTTTCAATTTTAAACACGCTTAATATTTCTGCTACTCTTCACCTTCCTATTAGGTCTGTTTGTTTAGAATCAAATATAGGGATGCTTACCACATTTTAAGTACTAACCCCCTTTTCAAATTGCTGTGTAAATTTTAGAAGCACCCTGTGTTCATCAACAGATGAACTGATAAAGAAGTGTAATATTTATATACAAGGGAGTACTACTTTCTGCTGTAAAGGATAATTTTGAATCATTTGTAGGAAAATGGATGTACATTGAGAACATCATATTAAGTAAAATACATACAGCTTAAATACTACATGGCTTCTCTTATATGAGAAACTCAAACTATAAATAAAGAGCAAAATAAAAGACAGCAAATAGTGAGACATATCTTTTTCAAAAGGGAAGGGAATGACTGAAGAAATAAAAACATTTTTAAAAAAGCAAAAAAGAGAAAGGGACAAAGAGGAGAGAGGATAGAGAGGAAGAAAAAGGGATTAAAAAAAGAATTAACATGTCTTATGTACATGTACCAACTTTCCACAAGAAATGCAATCATTATGTACTGCAAACATGTACTAATGAAGAAATAAAAACTGAAAAAGTTTCTAGTTCACTAAATCACACATCTTCTATATTATATTCCACTTTTTAAAAACTAGGTGTTTTTATTTTTTTGCCTTTATGTGGAAATAACCACATCTACCAAAACTAGGTGTTTTTACCAGTGTCATTAACAATCAGTAAAATTACAGGTTAACTTCCTATACTTTCCAAACATCAGTTATATGTACTAAGTATGAAATAACAATAAAAAGCACAGTTGAAGGTCACCATTATCTCATAAAAAGTCTCTATGTTAAGAATATATTACAACTAATTAAAATGGAATAAAATTCATATGATCCTTCTGAAATTCAGATTTACTACTAAAAATGTAAATGCTACTGAATTAACTTCAGTAATTAACAATACAAAATGTTAACTAAAAAAAGAAAAGAAAAAATGTCACAATTTAAAATATATGACAATCTACTGTACCCTGGATTAACATACCAGTTCACATTTTTAAATTTCATTTATTTTATGTTTTTGTGGTGCTAGGGATCAAACTCAAGACCTCACTCATGTGAAGTGTCTACACTAAGCTACATCCTCCTAAATTTCTTTTTTCTAAACTACAGAATAGGACATTGTAATTCAAGTAAACAAAGTTTAAATCAGTCTTCAGTAATGGCTTTGTTTCTGGATTTCACCCTAAATCTACTAAAAGAGCATGTTTTTTTCTTTAACATTCTTTCCATTAACAGCACATATTATTTATTCAAAAACATTACCAATAAACAATTAAAATTCTTATGTTGGAAAAAGTATATCTATTTTAGAAAACTGTGTATGTATTATCATAACATAAAAGTTTACTACCATTCCTCAAGTACTAATTGGTGATAAATCGTTATTTTAAAAAAAGACTCAGTAACATAGATGCTTAATAACAATATACCTAAATCAAGAACTCCTATAGGGTTGTTACATTTAGAGTACCTTATTAGTGCATCAGCTTATCACTGCAACAGTTCAACACCAGTCTATTTGCCTACATCAGTAAATCACATGAAAACACCCAGGTCACTAAGTAAGAAGAAATATAGGTATCACTAAAAATGTGTAAGTGCTGTAAAAAAAAAACCTTCAAATATAAGGTACAGAAAGAGTCTTGTCTCCTCACTTGTTGCTTTTGCTGTCTTCTACCATCAAAAACTGTTGTCTCTCTGCTGTGCCATCCTGCCTTGCAGCCAGTGGATTATTGACTGAAACCTCAACAAACTATAAATTATATAAAGCTTCCCTTCCTTAACTTCAGGCATTGGGTATTTTGGTTCAGCATGGAGACAATCCCAACCTTAGACAGCACAGCTATCACCAAGCCAGTGCTCAAAAATGGGGCTTCAGAACTTCAAAAGGATGAGGGAGAAATTTTTGCCATGATGGGGACAGACTTATGTTTTGAGCTCTATCACTGCTAGCTGAAGAATAGGTTTCCTTGTACCCGTGACACTGTGCAGAACTTGCAGCAGTGAAATTCAAAAACAATCCAGCTTAAACTTCAACCAAGATACCCAGTGCACTACTGTATCTTTCCCAATACTGCCCTAACCTCAAGAAAAATAATGGCAAGCAAGACACTTTTTGATGGGGGTAGCTCAAGATAGTAAGCATAGTATTTCCCTCTGGAATTTAGGATTGCACTAGTGAAGTTTACACTGTGAATTTCCTAACAGCCTGAAAAAGACTTGGCCTGACTATGAGCATGGCCAGTAAAACATCTCTGGTGCCAAGGTAAGACCCAAGGCCCCATTCTTTTGCAGTTCTATTCTACCAGCATGACCTGAGGCTACATGCAGCAGTATTACACCCCCAGTCTACCTCAGCAATAGACAGTCCACAACAGTGTGTAGTACAGCCAGGCGGGACTATATGATGAGACACTATCGGAAGGAAGGAAGGAAGGAAGGAAGGAAGGAAGGAAGGAAGGAAGGAAGGAAGGAAGGAAGGAGAGAGAGAGAGAGGAGACAGAGAGGAGGAGAGAGGAGAAAGGAGAAAGAAAGAGAAAGGAGAGAGAAAAACAGACTATATGTTGAAAGAATCAAAACTTCTCTGAAAGTAGCAGTATAGTTATCAGCTGGGACAGAAAAAAAAGCAGCCCTACAATTAATTCAACAGGCATAAAGCCAGTTGCAAAATTAACAGGTAACACTGTTCTTCCCAAGGTCATCCAGCAATTGTAAAATATCTTTAGCAACCTATCTTAACCATTACTGCTCTCTTACCAATGATATCCCCATACCTGTTTTGCTATATCATTTATTGCCAGACAGAATTCCTCAATTCCTAAACTGCTCTTGCTTCATGACAACACTCAAACTCTAGTTCATCCCCATTTTTCCTAATCTGCTTCCAAAACAGCCTTTAATCCACAACAAATCCTGATTTCCTTTAGAACCACCTTAGAATTCTTCAGTGGAAGTCAAACATTAGAAAAGACATTTTCCTCATCCCCTTGTAGCCATTGGCTTTCCACAGTCCCTTGGGAGTTTACTCTTTTACTGTGTGTTAATAAGTATTACTTTGTTGGATCATAGGCTAATTCTTGGTGGTCACCGATTGATTACACTTTAACAAGGAAATTTATTTTGAATAATCCTACAGATTTAGCTACTTACTGACAAAAAACACCCCTCAAAAAAACTTGAGCCTAAAACAAAGTAATTACAAGACAATATTTTTACCAAGAAAAATGGGCAACCTACTTAAGTCTACTGCTTATGGATTTAACAAAAGACAGGTAACTTTTCTATCTGCAGGGAGTTTATCATCAACTTGGCATCAAGCACCAGCTAAAATCAGAAGTGTACAACCAGGCATCATGGTACATGTCTATAATCCCAATATTCAGGAGGCTAAGGTAAGTGGATTGTGACTTAAAGGCCAGACTGGGCTACATAAGGAAACTGTGACCCAAAATACAAAAAAAGTATACAAATTGGTGATAGCCTCTGACTTTTTAATACATATGAATTATATAACTCGAGCATTTTTTTTGGAATTTTATGTGTCCTGTTACAATCTGACAATGTTATACTTGTAACATTCATAAAATCCACATGTAGTTTCTACTGTTTTGTTTCATTTTATTCTGTGTTTTTGGTTTGGACTGTGTAGTCCAGGCTGGCCTCCAATTTGCAGCAAGATCTAGTTGCCTCTACCTCCCAAGTGTACAAGTATACATATGTGCTACCACACATGGTTATTTTTAAATTTATTATAAATACATAGAAATTTAATTTTCTGTAAATGGCATTAAAGATAAACTGAACTGTTTCAGACAAAGGTCAAGTTATTTCATGCAAATAAGTGCCATATTTGATTTTCTATATAGTAAAAAATAAAAATTCATAGTATTTTAAACTTTAAACAACCTAAGAAGTTTATTAAAAGAAACTTGTTCATAAATTTTAGGAAAAACCAAAGAATAACCTCAATTTATCTCTTCTAAGACTACCTTTAAGAAAAAAATGAAAAGTAAAAGATATTACCACCAAAATAATGTTCTTCTATGATATACATACAATCAATAAGAAATGTTTTTAAATCTTCTAAGCCAATTTAAAAAGAAAAATGCAAAGTGTTGAAATTTTAATATGTAGCTGCATACCTACCTCAAATACAAATCAGGAATATGGGGATGTGATGTGAAATAAAGCATGAAGAGGTGTATTTTCAGCAAAACCTTAAGACTGACTAAATAATAGCACCATATTCAGCCCATAACTGCTGATCAAATGATAGTGTTAAGGATTTCCACAACCAGGGCAGAAAGGACTATTGTTCACAAAGCAGGATTCTTGCATCACACTCATCACTATCAATATCCTCATCTTTAAATACCAAGAGTTTTTCCGAAAAACATGAATTTAAGCAAGGATAAATTAATCTTAGATTAGTATTTTATGTTTTATAAAAAAGCCACTTGTCAATAGTAGCATTATCATTTTTAAATTGGAAAATAAGAATGTGTATTTAAAATCTTCTAACTCATCAAAATGCAGTCAAGTATTAAGGTTCTCATAAATAAGGAAGATAATAATACACTTAGAAAATACCATCAAGGCAGGTGTGGTAGCGCATGCCTGGAATTCTAGCACTTGGGAGGCTGAGGCAGGAGGATCATTGTGAGTTTGAGACCAGCCTGGGCAGCAAAGTTAGCTCAAGGCCAGCCTGAACTGCATAGTGATACTCTGTCTCAAAAAGGCAAAAAAAATCATAAAAACTGGAAACAGTGGGCTAGGAAGATAGTTCAGTGGTAGAGGGTTTGTCTAGCATGCAAGTAGCCTTACATTCAATCTTCAACACCCAACCCCAAGAAAACAAAAACTGGAAAGAAGTTCATCTAGTTCAAGATCTGCAATGTTTAGTGTGACTCATGTTGGGAATGCAAATACCAATCAAAAGAATAATAACTATAAAAAATTAATGGAAAGTTCAAAAATTAGAAAAGTGAAAATAAATTTGAATAAAATCTGAAAAAAATTGCTTGGTTCAGCAGCACATACACTGAACTTGGAAGGATACAGAGAAGATTAGCAAGCCCCTGCACAAGGATGACACACATATTTGTGAAGCTTTCCATATTTTTTAAAGCAGAGACAATTCTCAAAGTGAATATTTTTTTCTCTTTCTCTTTTGGTTGTTTTTTGGTTTTGCTTTTGGTTTTTTTCCTCTTCATTGTTTGATCTTGTTTTTATATGAGTGTGAATGGGATGTGTGTGTGTGTGTGTGTGTGTGTGTGTGTGTTGGCTGTTCTGTTTTCATTCCTTCCTTCTCTCTTTCCCTCCTTTCTTTTTCACCCATGTTGCATTATCCTCCTTTATTCCCACCAGCCTTGCTTCTCATCTCCTTGTATTCATCTATTTCTCTATGTTTTCTCCTAATTCCTTTTAAATTTTCTCCTTGACAGTAAAATTGGCATATTGAGAGCCTAATTACTGCATACAAATTTCTGGTTTATTTTAGGTTTTCCTGTATAACCACAAATTTAGTTTATTTGGTTAAAGGTGGCAGATTGATGGTTTCCTCAGTTTCTCATTTTCTACGCTGTTTGATGCCATTGTTATTGCTGACTGTACCACATCAACCAAAGTGGCATACTGGTTCTAACCAGCTGTTCTTCGTGGTATACCAGGCCTGACATTGCCAAAGTGTCATAGTAAACACTGTGGGTGAGAACCAAAAGAACCAGGGACTAGACCAAGCAGGCAACAATTTCTCATTTTCAACAAACTGAAGATGTTAGAATCATGCAACAGACTCAAAACCCAAAAACCAGCTACACCTGGAAAACACCTCTAAGAAGTAGGCCCTGCCTGAGGGTTCTACATGCTACTCAACATACACAATTTACTACAATCAACTCAAGAATGAATCTAAAAACAAAAACAAAAAAACAGAAAATGAAAAGCCACTAAACAAAATTCAACTCCAAACATCCAGTTCACCAAGGGCAAAACCAGAGAGAAATGAGTTAGGATGATCTGAACACGATCCATGTGGCCTCTCCGATGGGGCAACAACAAAGAAAATGAACCAGGCTCGAGAAAAAAATCAAATCAGAAATAACTTCTCAGATAATGACTAAGATGGTGACCACAATGAAAAACATGTTCAGTGACTCTAGAGCATATACATATAAAATAAGAGCTAAGGAAAATGATGGAAAACATGAATATGCAACATAGGAAAGAAATGGAATCTGTAACACAGACTCAAGCAGATAGCCAGGAGACTAAAAATTCTATTGAAAATATTCACAGCATAAAAAATCCACTGTGCAGACAGAATCTCAGAAACAGGAAACAGGCTTACCATAGTGATCATGGGGAAAAAAGGAAGATTTCTTAAAAATAGCACAGGATCATAAGAAATCAATCCATCAGCTGCTAGATGATGCAAAGAAGAGTAACAAGATTGACTGGAGTCAATAAAAAGCAGGAGATAGCACAAATGTTATAAAAATTCTGTTCACAGGTTTCATGACAGCAAACATCCCTATCATGGAAAAAAGAATTTGACATACAAATAAGGGAGGCATACAAAATTCTAATTACCCATGATAAAAAAAAATCTACAGCAAGGCATATAATTGTCAAGATTCCAGAATCTGAACACAAGAATAGAATATTAGAAGCTGTTAGAAAAAATAAATGAATCACTTATAAAGGAAAGCCCATGAGAATAATAGCTGACTTCTCAAGTCAAGAGCTTGGAACAAACCCTCAAGTCAAGAAGACCTTGGAGTTAAATATTTCAAGCCATAAAAGAAAACAATCTTGAAAACAGACTGATGTACCCTACAAAACTATCTTTTAAAATTGATACAGAAATAAAATACTTCCACAACAAGGAACACCTACAGATGTTCATGAACACCAAACCAACACTCCAAAATGTTCTGAAGACATTGTAGAAAGAGATAACAATGACTCCACAAATCCCAACAAATCTCAACAGAAGAAACCCATCATGTAAAACCAACAATTAAATGGGGGAGGGGGGAATAACAGGAAAATAACATGACAAAGACAAATCAATATATATCAATTATAACCATCAATTTTTTTTGTCTTTTTGAGACAGGGTCTCACTATGCAATTCAAGCTGGCCTTGAGCTAACCAGCCAAGGCTGGTTTCATACTCAAAACAATCCTCCAGCCTCAGCATCCCAAGTGCTGGGATTACAGGCATGCGACACCACATCTGATTTAACCATCAATTTTAACAGTCTCAATTCACCAGTCAGAAGAAAACAACTGAGATAATGGATCAAAAAACAAGATCCAACCATATGTTCCATACAAGAAACACATTTAATTAAAAAATGATAGAATAAAAGTTAAAAAGATGGAAAAAAACACTATGCAACAGGAACACAGAAAAAAGCAGATAAATTGGATTTCAAGCCAACAGTAAGAGAGACAAAGGTCACTGAATCATCCATGAAAAACATAATAATCACAAGTATATATGCAACAAATATCAATGTACCCAACTGTATAAAACAAATGTTAGTGGACATAAAAATAAAACAAATACTAATACAATTGTATTGGGGGATCTCAATTTCCAATATCACAAAGCAGATCAATTAGACAAAAAACTCAACAATGAAATATTACAACTGAACCAAATGGACTTGGTAGATGTCTACAGTATTTAACTCCACATCAGAATACACACATCTTTTTCATCTGTACATTGGCTGTTCTCCAAAAACAGACCACATACTAGTCCATAGAACATTAAGTACATGCAAAGTACTTGAAATTATCCCATCAATATTACCAAACCAGAGCAATTTAATATGCAATAAAACTGGACACAAATGGCAAAAGAAACCACAGAAACTTCATAAACACAAGGGTAAATAACAACTTCCTCAAGTTGGAGATTTAGCTCAGTTGCATAAGTGCCTGCTTTGCAAGCGCATGGTCATGAGTTCGATCCCTGTGTGAACTATAAATACAAAGTTCTGAGCTAAATCCCTGGCATAAGAAGTCTACCTTTTCTATCTTCAAGTAGATTTAAAGTTAAAGCAAATATAAAAAGATTCTCTTATAACATATTGGTATATTAAGTAAATAAGCTAAAGGAATAAGAAATGAGGGGAAAATTGTTCATAATAGAATTAAACAGAATTTTTTCATTATATTCATAAGGTGTGACTGGAATATACAGCACTGTTTAAATTTGAGAAGTGTGTTATAGTAAAAGACAGACTGCCATTAATATCTCCCTTAGCTTTAAGCATACCTATCTCATTGTTCTTGCCACTTTCTGTAGCAGTTTGTAAGTGCTCTTTCTTGAGTATCTTATGGAAATGAGATGAAAAATACAATGAATGCTGCCGCCAAATGCCATCAACAGAAAGACAAGCTCATAGAAATATTTCATTGTGCCCTCGTCCACCAGATCTGACACCATTTAATCACTGGCTCTTCCTCAAAGTCAAAATGACCATAAAAGTTAAAAGTTCAATCAATTCAATGTATCAAGGCAGCCATGAAAACACAAGTAAAGACTCTCATGAAACAGGACCATAAAAACTGTTTCAGAAAGAAACAAGGATAATGAGATAAGTACATTTAAAGTGATGGGGCATATTTTGAGGAGGATTAATGGCAATGTGTCTTTTTTTTTTTTTGGTACCAGATATCGAACTCATGACCTTGCGCTTGCCAGGCAGGCGCTTAAGCCGCTGAGGTAAATCCCCAGCACCAATGTGTCTCTTGCTATAGTATTTTTTTCAAAAAATTAAACATTCACTATATAATCATATCTTATATATGATGAAAATGAATCCTATATAAAATCTGTTTCCTTTTAAAGATATTAAAATTATTAATCTATATATATATAGATTAATTCCATAAATAGATATAAAGGGTATAAACTCAGGTTTATAAAACCATATAAACTTTTAAAAGAATGCTTCACTTTCCATATGTCTATAATTATAGCACTTCTATCCATTTAATATTTAGAGAGTATTCAGAATGTAGCACATACTAAAGATTCTGAGTTTCTCTTCAGATAACATAAAAATGTTATCTGAAGCCACTTGCTTCACACACAATTAGTAAGTATCAAAGTAAGAAAGGTACTAGGCTTGGTAGCACATGCCTGTAATCCCTGGGGAGGCTGAGTTAGGAATATCAAAAGTATAAAGTCAGACTGGGCAACTTACAAAAACCCTGTCTCAAAATACAAATCAAAAAGAAAAATGGACTGGGCATATAGCTCAAAGTAAGAGCATATCCCTAGAATGTGCAAGGCAGGACCTGAGTCAAAGTGTCACAAACAAAAAGGTGGTGGGGAGATGGTAAGTGGAGGGAGGCAGTTAGCAGAAATTTAAGGCCTTCCCACAATCAATGTATGTAGGAGGGTTCCTTTTTTGTCACAACCACACGAGTATTTGTTATTTTTTGATTTCTTGATGATTTCCATTCTTTCTGGAATAAGATGGAATCTTAGTGTTTTTTTCAAGTTGTATCTCCCAAACAGCCAGAGATGCTAAACATTTTGTCATAAATTTGTTAGCTATTTGTCCTCCTTCCACTGTGATGTATCTGTTCATTTATTTTGCCCATTTCTTGACTAGGCTTTTAGTTTTAGGTGCTCTATTTTTTTGAGTTCTTCATATATTCTAAATATTAGTCCTCTGGGGAGTAGCTGGGTAATTTTATTTTCCATTCTGTAAGTTGTCACTTTACAAATTTATTCTTTTGCAACTCAGAAGTTTTTAGTCTGATATAATCCCATTTGCTGATGTTTGCTGTTATTTCTTATGTTATTGAGTTTCT
Source organism: Hydrochoerus hydrochaeris (assembly GCA_004027455.1). Taxonomy (NCBI): domain Eukaryota; kingdom Metazoa; phylum Chordata; class Mammalia; order Rodentia; family Hydrochaeridae; genus Hydrochoerus; species Hydrochoerus hydrochaeris. The sequence continues at coordinate 103,571 of PVLA01005614.1, forward strand.
AGTAGAAAATTCTTTCCTACACCTATGCCTTCAAATATTTTATCTATTTTATCTGTCATTAGGTTTAACGTAAACTAGTACAATTGTTATAGAAATCATTATGGAGATTTCTCAAAGAACTAAAATTAGACCTAGCTATCCTCTTTCTAGGTATCTACCCTGAACACTTTAAGACATCATACTACAGTGATGCATGCATACCAATGTTTATAGCAGTAAAAGTCATAAGAGCTACATCCTGAAAACAGCCTTATACCCATCAACAGATGACTGGATAAAGAAAATGCAATATCTGTATGAAGCAGTATTCATCTATAAAGGACAAATTTTGAGACATTTATAGGAAAATGAATCTACCAAGAAAATATAATGTTGAGTGAAATAAATCAGAAACATAAACTTGAATACCATATATTATCTCTCATTTGAGTAAGACAAAGTACAAACTAAAAAAATTAAGAAAGGATAGAACAAGACAAGAGGATAAATCTCCTATAGATGGAAAGGGATTCAGGGGATCAAGGGTAAGGAGTAAGGGAGAGAGAATGGAGAAATAGGTAGAGAGTGAAGATATACCATGTATAAAGTCCTAATAACTTCAAAAATGTTAACATTATATTCCATAAACATGAAATAACAAGAATAAAAAGAGGGAAGGGGGAATGAGAGTACGGAACAAGGAATGGAAAGGTAAGGGGATTAAAAAAGAAACAAGCTGCATTATGTACATGTACCAACTCATGATTGTAAAATGTATGTACTGCAAATATGCATTAATAAAACTTTTAAAGTGATATAAAAATGTAAGGTCTGCACTCTCAAGAAATAGGAGCTACATAAAATTAGAGAGAGAGGATAACAAATACTGCTGGCACAAACCCATTCACCTCAGTCAGATAAAAGGGGTTTAAATGAGACTACTTTCTTCACCCTACAAGTGAATTCTGGGAGTAAGACTAACATAAAATCATAAAATTGATCAATAGAAAACATAAACAATAATTTGAATTTACAATGAATGCAAGACTCCTAAAGTGTATACAGTGTAAATTATAGTCCTACTACATAAATTATAGAACCTTGCGGTAGCTAATTATACAAAAAACAAGAAGGAAAAATTTTAAAACCAGCATCTATTACATCATGTCCTTGACTCAGGATAGAAATACAAGCATGCACATTTGTTTATTGGGAATGACGGCAGTCTTGAATTAAATGAATAAGCCATCCTGCTGCCATTTCTATGGAGAATTTTGTGAAAATTGTTTAGGTATCAGACATTGGAAAATTTTGTAATTTTTACCACAATGAATAATTATAGTACTTGTTCTTCAAATAAATAAGAAATATACCTTTTAAAATTACCTCTGTAGTGATAAACAAGCTCAGCATAAATTATATTTTTATGAAATTTTAATTTCAAATTCTAGTACAAATATTACAAAGTTTACAAAACAAACACTATCTTTAAAAGAAGGCCACTTAGTTGGATAGTGCAATACCAAATCACAAATATTACATACACCACAGAATTTAAGTGGCACTAGCTAGTAATGCTGTTTTGAATTTGGTTGAATTTTCTTCTTCTGCTTTCATTTTGGCACAATGCAAAGCCAATTTGATTAGTTAACCATACAGCTAATGAAACAGCACAATTGGAGCTTAAATCCTTAACAATATAAATATCATAGACATTTTTACTCTTGCCTTACACTCTTAGTAAAAGTGTACAAATATTTAAACTGTTATAGAAGTTAGTATAGGGATTAAAAAATCTAGGAATTATCTAACAAGTTCCTTTTTCATGCTACTTGACCTGTACTTTATTTATTAAACAACATTGTTCACTATGCAAATAATAGGGGCATAGCAAGGAATAGAGAATAGAGATAAGGTCTAAATTCTAGTATTTTTTGAGGACTATTGCTGTAAAATACCCTAAAAATAGAAAATTTAAAAACTAAAGTCATAAATTAGCCACTTGTAAATTACCAAATTATATACACATTCAGACAGTAGTTTACCAGTTCCCATACTGTTGCAGAGCTAGATTTTCAAATAAAGTAGCCATGGCACAAATATAGTTACTAAATGTCAAATTACTTAAAGGTAATTTTAATTACTTAAATTTAATGAAAACTATTTATTTCCTAAATTAAAATAGCCACACACAAAAAAACAAAACAAAACAGCCAGGCGTGGTGATTACACGCCTGTAATCCCAGCACTCTGGAAGCTGAGACAAGAGGATTGTTGGGAGGCTGAGGCAGGAGGATTGTTGTTAGTTCAAGACCAGCCTGGGCTACAAAGTGAGCTCAAGGCCAGCCTAAACTGCATAGTGAGACCCTGTCTCAAAAAAGACACACACAAAAAAAAGAAAATAGTCACTATTTCCACTGACAAGAGAAGTTCTATTGGGTAGTACTGTTCTACATTATATCAATTAAAGTATGTGACAACAAATAACTGATTTAATTCTGAATACACTGGAAAGAGAGCATGTCAATTTATGATAAAATTCTATGCAAAGTAGAAGTAATAGCAGTTTAGTAATGCAAAAAATATATATAAAGCACATAAAATTAGAATGGAAAAATTAATCTGTTTGTTCATAGACACCATGATCAAACAGAAAATTTCAAAGAATCTCAAAAAAATCTGTTAAGTGAATTTAGCAAGGTTCAGTATACTAAATGAAGTACAAAACTGCAGTTTTTTCCTACTCACTAGTAGCAAACAAGTGCAAATTGAAATTTTAAAAATACAATTTAAAATAATATCAAGAACCATGAAGCCTAGTGTGGTAGTGCAGGCCTATAATGCTAGCACTCGGGAGGGTGAGGCAGGAGGATTGTGGGCGTGCAAAACCAAACTGAGCTATATAAGCAGGTTCAAAACCAGCCGACACTACATATCAAGACACTTCTAAAAAAATACAAACATCAACAACAAAAAAGAATCACTTGGGAGGCTGAGGCAAGAAAATTGTTGCAAGTAACCAGTCTGCGCTACAAAGTGAGCTCAAGGCCATCCTGAACTGCATAGCAAGACCCTGTCTCAAAAAAACAAAAAACAATTCAGTGGAAAGATACATCTACTACATTCCCTGATTAAGGTTTGATTAAGGCTCTTAAGATGTCTCTTTTTCCAAAATTGATCTACAGATTCTATCCAATCTCAAGCAAAACCCAGTAGCCTTCTTTCTAACTGATTCTAAAATTTATATGGAAAACTTAGCCAACAATTTTGAAAAACAGCAAATTTAGAGAAGTCACATATAGAATCTAGAAATAAAGCATACATATATGATCAATTGTGTGACAAGGTAATCCAATAGAGAAAAATGTACAAGGCCAGGCATGGTGGTATATGCATGTAATCCTAGTACTTAGGAGACTGAGGCAGGAAAACTGCCACAAGTTGAATGCCAGCCTGGGTTACATGACAAGACCCTGTCTCTATAAAGACAAAAAAAAAAGAAAAGAAAAGAAAAATGCTCAACAAATGCTACTGGAACAACTAGATATCAACATGCAAAAAATGAACTTAACCTAAACCAAATAATTGTAAATGGATAAAAAATATAAATATAAAATAGAACTATAAAACTTACGAGACAAAAATGTGGGAAAAAAATTTTTCTGATCTTCTATTAGGCAAAAAATTCTTTTCTTCCTTTTTTTTAATCTTTTTTTGAGGTAGGGATTCCCTATATGGTTCAGACTGGCCTCAAAGTCATAGCGATCATCCTACCTCAACCTCCTGAGTACTGGGATTACAGGGGTGTACCACCACACCCAGCTCTTGACTGTATACAAAAAGAATAAAATTTAATATGACAAAAATGATACATAGTGCATCACAGAAAACTCTGTTATAGCCAGGAATTGTGGTGCACACCTATAATCCCAGGACTCTAGAGGCTCAGGCAGGATGATCTTAAATTTGGGCACAATCTGTGCAATTTAGCAGTTTAGGGAGATCCTATCTGTAAATAAGATACGAAGAAAGTCTGGGCACATATGTAACTGAATACCCAGTTCCACAAAAAAAAAGGAAAAAACCTGTTCTTTGAAAGACATTTTAAAAATGTAAGAGAAACACAGACTAACAGAAAATATTTGCGAAATACAAAAGACTTATACCCAAAATGCATTAAATACTCTAAAAACTGAACAAAAAACCACACGTTTTTATAAATGGGTAAAAGGAAGAAATAGATAACTTTACAAAAGATATGTAAATTAGATATGTACAATGAATTATACCAACAGATAGTACCAGAAGCTTGGTGTAATGTAAAGCTACTGGAAACTCATATATTGCTGGTGGGAATATAAAATGGGACAACTATTTTACAAAGTTTGTCACTTTGTTATGAAGTTAAGCCTGTGCCTATCATATGTCAAATGATTCTACCACACAAGATACCTAATCCCCCCAAAATGAAATCATATTTTTGTTAAAAGACCTGTACATCAATGCTTAGATTAATAGCCAAAATCTGGAAGCAAATTGTCTATCAACTGATAAATGAATAAGCAAATTGTGATATATTCACTCAATAAAACAGTATATGGTTAATAAAAGATGAAATGACACACACAAATCTCAAAAAAATATGGTCCATGTAAAATCTGATAAGACAAAAAACTGCACACTGTATAATTTAATTTAGATGGCATTCTAAATAAGGCAAAATACATTCACAGAAAAACAAATAGTGGTTTTAAGTGGGATATTGAGGAAGTAACAGAAATCTATAATTTTTATTGGTTGGTGGTTACACAAATGTATACATTAACAAAAATCACTGAACTGCATACTTAAAACTGGAGAATTTTACTTTATATCAATTATATCTCAATATATTGATTTAAATATAAAAGTAATATAACTCTTCTCTTTCTTTGGAATTCTGTAAATGTGTATCTATCATACCAAGGAAGTATGGTAACATCTGACTATGTACATTACACAGAAATAGAGTGAAAAATAAACAACATGAATTCTCTGGGCTTCAAATTTCTGTATTGTCAACAAAAAGGCTTATAATCCACTTTCTCAAATCTATTCCCAGGAAACTTTCAAGCGGCCTTTGTAGATATATTCTGGGAAAATATTTCTAAGGTCAAAGTACTTGAGACATGTTCCCCCAAAACATAATTCACAAGGCATTTTAACACAAAGAGCTCTGAGCAATCTTATATTCTTTAATTTTTCCATTTTTTAAACTTATGGTTTCCCCCACTTACTTGACATGGAACCTTGTTTACAAGAAATAATGTTGGTAAAGAATATTACAGTTCCATGTTTTTTTTTAAAAAAAAAAAAGATTTATCTTTATGATTAAATTTTGCGTAGACCGGCAAACAATAAAACTGATTTAAAGTGGCTATGGGAGAACAGTACTCTATAATGAGAAAATTGCCTAAAATTACAAATTTAAAAGAGTTCATATTTATCTGCTCGGGTATTTTTTTTTGAGACAGTATCACACTCTATATAGTCCAGTCTGGCTTTGAATTTGTGGTAACCATACTGCCTTAGCCTCCAGAATGCTGCAGTTATAGGTGTGCACCACCACTCAGTTCATATTCATTTTAATTCCTTTACTAGTCAAATCCTGTATTTTTATTATCCTCCAAATTCTAAATCTCTCAAATGTAGGCACTATATTTGGACTGGTATGCACTACCTGAAAATAAATGATAGAATTACCTTTATTTGAAAAGCTTCTCTCCAAAAAATATGATAGATTTTAAGAATTTAAAAAGAATGACAGGGATATTACAATTCCTAAACAATTCCTAAAACCAACTGAATCATATCAGTGTTAAAGTGTTCAGTGAATAAAACCAGAAGTCTGAAAAAATATGCTTAGTTTAAAAAGACAGAAAAAAAGGAGAAAAGGATAAATAAGACCTGAAGTTAATACTCTAAAGGTTGCTCTTCAGCTCTTCAAATATAACCTTAAAAGAAATATAACACACTACAAATCAATGTCAATATTACAGCTAAAAAATCATATCCTTGAACATAAAAGCACGAGTAAGAACATCTATTTTAATTTACTAAATGATAAATAAAGCTTTAAGGGGAAGTGAAAGTGCAAATTCTCAAATTCTACCCCTAAAAAAATGTTGGTTAATGCCACATTAAACTACACCAAACCCAGGGATCTACTTTCCCAAGTACCATCCAAGCTACTGAGGAGTATTATTAGTAATATAATTCTGAGTATCCAATTTCCTTTAATAAGCCTAATCAATGTTCAATCAAAGGTTTCCTATAAATATATTTTAATATCACTGCTAGCCTCAATTTAACCTCTGAGAGAAAATAAGTTTTATGAGTTTACTATATACAACATTTTCCTATAAAATTTATTATTTTTCAGTTTGAAATTTATCCTTTTCAAATTGTAAGACATAGTCTAAACATTAGGAATTATACAAAATTATATAATGTTTAAAGCATGACAAAATAGAGAGGCAAAAGTGTAGTTAATCATCCAGCATGTTGGTACTGAAAATATTCTATGAAAACTAAGTTTAATAAAAATAGTTTTGTGCCTAGATCTCCTCGGGAATTACTACTAGTATTTCTTCAAAATGGTTTGGATAGAGATAGCCCAAGAATAATTTGAATGGCACATGTGAATTTCAGTAAACTAGAATGGGGACGTCTTAAAGACATATAAAATGTATAGTATCATTACATATTTGGCAAACAAATACAATATAGCAGAATATATGTTTGCTTCTTTCTAAAAGCTATCTTTATATAGTTCCCTAGAAAACATTTTATAAAACATAGCACAAAATACGTAAATACACAACCAAAGGGCTAAAAACACCTATAGTATAATGTAGAAAAATGAAAGAAACACTTCTGCTAAAAGAGCAACAAAATTTTTAAAAAGATTATCTCTTACAAAAGCATGACTATATTTGCTTTAAATAAATATGCCTTAAAATCAGGACCAATTAAGAAACTCTTCAAGAATGTAAATAGTTTGAAATTCAAATGTAAGCTGGGCATGGTGGCATACACCTATAATGCCAGCACTTAGGAGGCTGAGGCAGGAGGATCACTGTAAATTCTAGGCCAACCTGGGCTATACAGTGAGTTCAAGGCCAGTCTGCAACGCATAGTGGAGCCCTGTCTCAAAAAGACAAAAAATAAAAAATAAAATAAAATTCAAATTTAACTGTGGGCCTATTTTTAGCTTTATTGAGTTCAGGAAATATGACTCAAGTATATGTTTATAACTCACATGGATATTACTCACCCACATTTGGAGGTTTCACATAATTTACAGGTAGTTCTGGAGGTCTGCCTCTATGCAACGCTGCAAAAGCAGACCCATTCCATAGTGTACTCTTACAGTCTGTAAAAAAAAAAACACTGAAAGTTTGCCAAGGAAAAAGCAGTGTTGTTTTATTTGTTTGGTTTTACTCTGTGCTTCAAAGGCACATGTCTACTTTCAATTTCATTTGTTAGAATATATTTTTACTTGTTAAAGCCACAATAAAATAATGCTTATCTAGTAAACATCTAATAAAATAAATTATACTAGCAAACACTAACACCTTAACATATTACCAGGATACTTTATTTCTATGCTAGCCTCAAACTAAAGCTTTTGTCATGCATATGTTTGAATTTTAAGTAACTATGTCATCAATTAATACTTTAAATTTAAATTGGGCCTCTTGATCTTTAGGTTTATACATAATTAAAATTGTAACACCAAAAATTCAGCAATACAATTACAGCATATTTTATAGTTTCCTTAAACTACAAAATGAGACGTTTAAAACATCATTTTATGCTACTTGTGGAATTATGATGTATTACAACAGTACATTAATAACAAAAAACATAAAAATAAATTGGTTGTGGGCTGGGGACATAGCTCAGTGGCACAGCACCTGACTGCTCAGTGGCAAGCACAAGGTCCTGAGTTCGATTGCTGGTATCAAAGATATAAATAAATAAATAAATTGTTTGCTATATCTGAAGTACTTAATGATTCTAAGATGCATACTTAATAAATAATTTCATATTTTTATATTCATAAAGTACTATTATATATGTTACACTTATAAGAAATCCATACAAACACAGAAAAAAATTGTAAAAAAAAAAACAGTAAATTGTTATTGAACAACCACTAATGGGTTAACACTTTTAAATATTTTCATTTTTTTTTTTGGTACTGGGGCTCGAACTTACCACCTCATGCTTGTCAGGCAGGCGCTGTGCCACTGAGCTGTATCCCAGGTATCAAAATTTTCAGTTATAAAACTTTACACTTCGGGGTGGTGGGGCACATCTGTAATTCCAGCTATTCAAGAGACTAAGTTAAAAGAATTCCAAATTCAAGGCCAGACTGGGCAACTTAGTGAGACCCTGTCTCAAAATAAAGTGAAAATAAGGCCGGGGATTTAGCTCAGCGGCATAAGCGTCTGCCTAGCAAGCGCAAGGTCGTGAGTTTGATCCCCAGTACCAAATAAATAAATAAAATAAAATAAAGTAAAAATAAAATGGGATGGGAATTATTTCAGTTCTTAGTAGGGTACTTGCCTATGCATGTGCAAAACCCTGAGTTAAATTCTCAGTACCAACAAAAAGAATACACACATACATAATCATTTTCATTTACATGTTAAAACACATCATTAGGATGATAGCATAAAGACTAATAAAGAAGAGCATTATACTGTAATAAAAGAATTATTTTCGTCAAGGATGGTAGTACACAAATGTAATACCAGCATTCGGAAGCTATGGCAAAAGAATTGCCATGAGCTCAAGGCAAACCTGTACTGTCTTATCAAGCCAGCATGAACTACATAGCAAAAACTTGTCTCATAAATATGTATGTGACAAATACCAATGCACCCAAATATATAAAACAAATAATAATGGACATGAAAAATCCAATAAGCCCTAATATAAATTATTGGGAGATCTCAATACCCCACTGCCACAAAAAGACAGATCAACTGGACAAAAAATTAACAATGAAACATTAGAACTGGACCAAACTTTTTGAACAAATGGACTTAATAGATATCTATAGTGTCCCACGCACGACATAAGAATACACATTCTTCTCAGCAGCACAGGAGACATCCTCCAAAATAGAACACACACTAGCCCATAGAACATGCTTAAGTAAATGTAAAGGAATTCAAATTATTCCATGCATACTATCAGACCACAGTACAATAAAACTGGAAATCCATGCCAAAGGAAATCACCGGAACTTCATAAACATGTGGACATTAAATAGCACCCTAACTAACAACCAATGGGTCACAGATGAAATTAAAGAAGAAATTAAGACAGTTTTTACAGTTGAGTGATAATAACAATACAACATACCAGAACTCATGGGACACAATGAAAACAGTCTTAAGAGGAAAATTTATAGCAGTAAATATCCATATCAGAAAAACAGAGCAAGCACATATAAACGACTTGATGTTAACCTCAAGCTTCTAGAAAAAAAAGAGCAGGCTATGCCCAAAGCTCATACAAGGGAAGAAATTATAAAGATCAGAGCTTGAAATTAACACAACGGAGACTAAAAAAGCAATACAAATAATCAACGAATCAAATAACTGGTTCCTTGAAAGATTAAATAAAATTAACAAAGCCTTAGGCAACCTTATCAAAAAAATGAAACAAAAGACTCACATAAACATAATAAGGTATGAAAAGAGTGAAATCACAACAGACACTGCAGAAATTCAGATTATCTACAATTATTTTGAAAAACTTATATTCCAATAAGCTGGAAAATAAGAAATGAAAACATTCGTAGATACATGACTTATCAAACTTGAATCAAGAAAAAAAAATCCTAAATAATTCAATATCAATGAATGAAATTGAAGATGTAATTAAAACCTATCAACAAAGAAAAAGCCCAGGCCTTGATGGATTCATGGCTGAATTCTATAAGAAATTTAGTGAAGACCTAATACCACTAATTGTCAGACTCTTTAATGAAGTTGAAATTCCAAATTCAATCCTGAAAGCAAACATTATCCTGATACCAAAATCGGAGAAGGACTCAACTGAGAAAGAGAACCACAGGCCAATTTCACTAATGACCATAGATGCAAAAATTCTCAATAAGATATTGTCAAACAGAATGCAGCAAATCATCAAGAAGATGATATACCATCAAGTGGGATCCATCCCAGGGATGATGCAGGAATAGCTCAACATGCATAAATCAATAAATGTAAAATATCCTGTTAACACAGCCAAAGCCAAAAATCATATGATCATCTCAGTAGATGCAAAAAAAACTTTTGACAAAGTTCAACATTCATTCATGGTAGAAATCCTACAGAAAATTAGAATAGATGGTCTTTATCTCAATCTGATTTAAAAAAAAAAACCTTCTATGCCAAAGCAATGGTCAACATCATACTAAATGGACAAAAACTGAAAGTTTTCATCCTAAAATCAAGAACAGTCCTGGAAAATTTAGCTAGAGCAATTAAACAAGAGAAATAAATAAAAGGAAGAAAGATAGAAAAGAAAGAAGTTAAACTATCACTATTTGCAGATCTTTGAGATTTCTATTCCACAATTGCCTCTATGATACTTACTGACACAAAAGAATTTCTCTTATACCTCTAAAACTTGGCTTCTTGGTTTTAAAAATAAAAACAATATTGGTGAGATAATAAAACCTATAAGAAAATATAAGTGTGCAAAAACCTCGGGAATATTTATTCAACCTAAACATATGTTGTTCTCTACTCCTCTGTCTGATAACAGTTCTAAAATCTAAAAACTCTTACCTTTGGCATCTCGTAACAGAGACTGCCGACCAACACCTAGTAAGGTCTGTACCCCAGGAACACTCTGAGGGATCTCCTTATCTAGCAAAGGACCAATTCTCTCACAAATTTTAAGGAGGTAGTCTGGAGGAATGTGTGCATTGGCTGCTACCTAAAAAGCAAAAATATAAGGAAAAAAACATTTTGTTTAAAAGTAGGTCCTTTACTAAACTGTTCTGTCATGAAGCAAAGCACAGTTTTAAAATATGAAGCCAAGAAAAATAAAACTTTATTTAAAACTAAACCAAATTTAAGAGAAAGTCAAAAATAAACATTTAAATGACATAATGCATTGAAATGGTATCACACTCTTATATTTATATACTGTATCTTGATCAAAGTATTTTCTGAGCTATTAATTTTAAGAAATATGCATTACCCAAGCCCCAAAAGTAACCATGCCTAAAATCAAAAAAAATAAAGATGGATAAACCCTGTATTACTTGAATTATTCAGTAATAATGAACTAATCAAAAATCTGAAGATCTAAATTCTATACAAAAATAATACAAATAAAAGGTATTAATTGCACTAAATTCTCACTCAAGTCCTCTTACTGCTAACAGTATATATTTCTTCAATAAAGAGGAATTGTTCTTCTTATACAATGTAATTTCTTACCCAAAGGGTATTCAAGCAATGATTTTATAAATATCAAATCAGATAACTAAGCTATGTGACCAAAATTCCTTTAAACAGAACTACATTTCTGAATAGGAATTAGTCGATAAAACAACAAAAACTGTTTTCTTTTTTTAACCTAAACTAATATTCAAATCTTTGATTTGTTTCATAAATACCTAAGTATTAAAACAAGAGGAAACTAGAGTAGTGAAAGTCCTTAGCCAAAAAGAACATCTATACTCTCATGTTGACATAGGTCCTAAAATAATTTGGTTAAAATGCTAACTTTATGTTTTATCACAAATATTCAAATGTCTACCATCACAAAAGGCATACATCAACAGGTTAAGAAGAACAATACAACATAAAGTAATTCGGTAAGTCACTATGACAGAAGAAATTTTTGGTTTTGTTCATTACCATATTCCTACCACTTAGAAAAGTGCTTGAATAAACCAGGAATAGATAAATATCTATGGAATAAATTGATGAATCAATAAATAAATGAATGAAAAGCAAATTCTAACTGCAATAATGTTATCATAAGAAGTCCTAGTGAAATAATCTCAGATTCTCTTCTCAGGGCATCTTGTTTTCCAGGGAAATAAAGGTCAAAGTATTAATATATATTTTTTTTCCACAATTCTGGGAATATGATTCTCTTATGATAATTATTTCTCAAAAAATTATTTCCTGCCAATTATTTTTTATATCCTGCAAAAAACACTTTTAATACACCAATACAGGTAGAAGCTAAACAATTGCCATGATACCCAAGAACAGCAAACAGATTATTTCAGACTTCCATCTACAAGGTTTAGCTTCTGGACTAGAACAAAAGATTATGCAAATTCTTTTAATTATTTCTCACATTTTTAGTTTGGTTTTCTAAACAAGTTACTATGTAAAACTATTTCAGTAATATATACAAATAATATTAAGGCCAAAGCAACTGACAATTCAAATATTCCTTATTATCTACAAAAAGTGATCCTAAAATTCTACTTTATAATTCTTACCTTCCATTATTGGAGCATTTCGTAAGTATTTCCATATGCAAATATATTTAGTACTATAGCTAACTAAAATATATATATAGCATTGCATACTAACTTTTATCACAGTTCTGATTTTTTTCTCCAACACTGTCTTGGATAAATCAGGCTTCTAGAGCTTTTAATTTAATTTTATCTTTGGGGAGGGTTTTTTTGACACTAGATCTTACTATGTAAGAAAAGAAATAAAGAAAAGAAAGAATTCTTTTTCAACTCAGTAATAATTCATAAACAAAATCATAAATGGTTAAAATGAATCTGTATATTCAGCAATTAAAACAAGGCATATATATTCATAAATTCTACCACTTGAATACAATAAATTAGTAAACAAATTTTATGAGTTTGATTTTTCCTCTCCACAATGTAAAATCACCTTCTAAGCAGTCCATTCAAAAATTGTTTCCTATGGAAAAAAAAATCAATAAAAATGTATAGTACCAGAGAAAACTAGTTTCTTTCAAAATAGCATCAATAACAATTTTTTTCAATGAAAACATGTTAGATTCTCCTTTACTCATTAACAGGTTTCCAGACTCTGTCAGCAGCTTGTACAATGATGTTTGTTCTATATCAAATTTTAGGTCTTATAAGTTGTAAATGTTTACTCCATTTTTTAAATTAAAGTTGGAACTTTTAAAGGTAATCTTATGTACCCTGAGTAGTTTTGAAGTTTTTTTATAATTCTATATTTTAAAACACACAAATATAACTATGTACTTTTATATATTCTACAAAATTCATGCCTTAATATTATAAACCATTTTTTCAATTAAAATCATTCTAATTTCAACCATTAAAAACTTTTCTCCAGAATATAATGCTTGACTAATACCAAAGGAGTGATTTGAGATCTACGGAACAAAAATATACTCTAAAGCTACTGGGCAGTGGTGTATGTCTATAATTCAAGTTATATAGGAGGCTGAGACAGAAGGATCCCAAACTGGAGGTCAGCCTGGGCGACTTAGGGAAACATTACCTTAAAAATAAACAATGAGTTGCATTTGCAACTCAGTGCTACAGCACTTACAAAGCATGTATAAGGCTCTGTGTTCAATGCCAAGTATCACAAAAAAGATAAATAAATAAAAAGCATTCTCTAAAAACAGTTTAATGGCCAGCATGCTGGCACGCACTTGTAATTCTAGCACCCAGAAGACTGAAACAAGAGGCTCACCACTGCGAGTCTGAGGCCAGCCTGGGATACACAGTAAATTCAAGGCGAGCCGGTACTATGCCTGTACTATACAGCAAGACTCAGTCTCAAAAACCAAATAAAAAGAATAAGGAGGGGCAGTGGGGTTGAAGAGAGGGGAGGGAAATGGAAAAAAACAGGAACTAAGATATATCAAATACAAGTACAAATTCCCTATGATGAATGTCATTGCTATACATATCTAAATTGTACTAATAAACTCAATTATTAAAAATAATAAAAAATAAAAATGAAGTTTAAAACTGCATCACAAACTTCTGTGTTACCCTACATAATATCTCCCAGACATTACTCTATAGAATCTTTGATAGGGAAAGATTCTATTGCACAATCAACCAAACTGCCGAGTTTTATAGAAGGGCAAACAGTTCCAAAGAAGAGAGGTACAGGGCTGGGGATATAGCTTAACAGCACAGTGCCTGCCTGGCAAGCACAAGGTCATGAGTTTGATCGTCATCACCAAAAGAAAAAAAAAAAAAAGAAGAGAGGTGCAATCTGGGACTCTTGTCCACTCTTTTTTCTACTACTGTCATATAAAAGCACTCACAGAATTATAAAGCTAAAGAAAATTGACACAAAGACTATAAAAGGATGAAAACTATAAATCTGAATAAACTGAAAGAAATTAAATGAACACTAAATTATAAACCTTTTTGATATGAAGACTGACTGATCTAAAGCTCAGTTCTCACCAGGTTTGGTAGCACACCTATAATCCCAGCACTGGGAAATCTAAAACAGAAGGATCACCAGGAATTTAAGGCCAGACTGGGCTACATAATGAGTTCAAGGTCATCTTGAACTACATAGTGAAACCATGTCTCAAACAAAAAACAAAAGCAAATCTAACAATTGAGTGCTAAATTTCAGAATCAGAACAAGTGAGAAAACCAGAAAGCTCACTGAGTTGATCCTACTCATCATAATTAGTTAAAAGGTATCCAGCTGGGCACTGACTAAAAAAATGATAACTAATCTTAGGAGACACAAAGACTGCACCAAGAGATACTGGAAATACTAATTTTCAGATAGCAGTGGCATAATTGTTAATCCAGGCTTTTAGAAATTAGTAGCATCAAACAAGTAAATCTAAAAACTATAGCATAAACAAGATGTTGTGGCATATGCCTATAACCCAGCACTCTGAGAGGCTAAGGCACAAGGATGAAAAGTTTGAGCCCATTCTGGGCAACTTAGGGGCTTCTGCAGACCCTGTCTCAAAATAAAGAATTTAAAAAGAGCAGGGATTTTTGCTCAATGTGGTGAACCTATGGCACTGCAGTGGACTGTATCACTGGAAGCTGAGTTTAAAATATTCGCCATCAGTGCCATAGGAGATTCAATTCCCAGTACCATAAAAATTTTAAAAATATAACAGAATATTGTGTCTGTTCTCTAAATAAAATCATTGCTACAGAGGGAAAATGTAAACTCAAACTGAGATCATAAGCAGAAGAAGGAAAATGAAACACATTGCCTAGTATTTTTAAGTTTTTCTGAAAAGGAAGATGGAAGAAACACAAAAGCTAACAGAAAACGAAACAGATTTTGAAAAACAGGGCAAGGTAGAGACAGAGCAGAGTAGGGGGAAAGGGGACAGAAGGGGAAAGAGGGAGAGATAAGAGTATAATATAAACTATTTATTTGAAAATCTGAACCCTTGGATTACTCAGGCTTTACAATTTACCACCTATTACACTTTATTGCAGTATAATATAGTAAAAAGATTTAGATTTGAATCTTTCCAGCATCTTCCCAGTTCTTTTTATCTGTGTGGGGAGGGTGAGACAGGGTCTCACTATGTATTCCAGGCTGGCATCCAACTCACAACATTCATCCAGGCTGGTACTACAGGCATGTAATACCACACTGGGCTCTCCTCCAGTTTCTACTGTGTAACCCTGGTCAAACATACTTAGGCTATCTGAGCCTGAGCTTCTTCATATGAAAAACACAAGTGTCGCTAAGTTAAAAGAAAAAAAAGAAAGAAAAACAAAAAAGAAAAATTTATACAGTATATCTCCCAATTCTAAAGGAAAAAAAATCACAAATTCTCAGGTTGGGGATTTAGGTCAGTGTTGGGCTGCTTGGTTAGCATACATGAGGACCTAGGTTCAAGCCCTAATACTACAATAGAAAAAGAATATAAATGCTTGTACAAAAAAGTCCAGAATAAAACACAGAAAACTATAGTTTCTTTTCTTCTTGATAATTTTCAATAAAATATAAATGTCTACATCACTGGATGTGATGGTGCACACCTGTAGTCCCAGCTACTCAGGAGGCTGAGGTTACATCACTAGAGTTCAGGAAACTTTGATACCAACCTGGGCAGGAGAAAGAGACCCCATCTCAAAATAATAATAATAATAATAATAATAAAATGCATATGAATGTCTACAATAATACAATAATGTGTCTTTACAATTTAGGAACTAGGTGTTAATATTTGCTGAAATGAAAGGAAAGGGGATAAAATGTGCAAAAATGGCAAGGGGGGACAGGCATTTCTCTGTAGTTATACCACTAGTTAGCTGAGTAATAAAACTTCCTGCCACTTTCCTTTAAAAATAAGAATAATTATTCATGGCATGTTTTTCTTTTTATTAGTTTAAGACTTCCTCAAGGAACAGATGGCCTGAGCAAAACTCCTAGAGTTAAATCTTCTAGTTACACTGCCTCAACAAAGTTGTAAAAGTACAATGACCCTGAAGGCAGATGATACTAAAGCAAGGATAAGGAACCCACCCACATTCTCTAAAAGTTGCGTAGAAAAAGTTCCAATGAAAGAACTTAGTACCAGGTAGCTATACACACACACACACACACACACACACACACATAGATATAATTAGATATTCAGCATCTCCATTTATAAAATAAAAATTCCTACCCGTTTTACAAGGTTTCTGTGTTAATCAAATGAGTTCAATTTGAAAAATGTACTTTTTATTTGTAAAAGGCCTATGCAACTGAAATGGCTATTATTCTTTAAAATTAGGACTGAGGCCAAGCATGGTGGCACACACTCATAATCCCAGCACTTGGGAGGCTGAGACAGCAGGATCCTCACAAGTTAAGAGGCCAGCCTGAGTCACATAGTGAATTCAAGATCAGCCTGAAATGCAGAGCAAGATGCTGTCTCAAAAAAGAAAGAAAGAGACAGAGAGAGAGAGAGAAGGAGGGAGAGGAGAGGAGAGGAGAGGAGAGGAGAGGAGAGGAGAGGAGAGAAGAGGAAAAGAGAAGAAAAAGGAAAAGAAACCAGACTAATATTAAAAGATGAAAACCATAAAATTTTGTAAGGTAAATTTATAGAACCTGAATTCTTACCTCACCAACAGTAGTTATCATGACTTTTATAAAACCACAACATTTGAACTGATAATACCAATTTTCTTAGGATTAATGCTAATTCCCACAAAAGATTCTAATCATTGAAAGTGTCTTTCCTAGAGCCCAAGTGTGGATAGAAAGCCAAGGATCAAGACATACAAATAGTTAAAGATAATATGTTTTAGAGAATACGAGTGTATGTGTGGCTCAAGCATGGCAGCAGTGAGGAACACTGGGTTCTAGATAATGACTGCTAGGCCATAGTATCTATCAGTTACCATGATAGTGCATATTTCTCTATATTGAGGTTGAAGTGGCTATCTTTTTGGTTTCCCATGACATTTAAATTCTTTCTAACTATGGTTGTATATTACCATGCAAGTTAATAAATCATACATACATAAACTGCATCTACATGTAGAAATGTAATAACTCAGCTATCGGCATTCAAAGATCATTCTGAGTGCCAGGCGTGGTGGCACATGCCTGTAATCCCAGCACTCCGGAGGCTGAGGCAGGACAATCGGAGGCTGAGGCAGGAGAATTGTTGAGAGTTCAAGACCAGCCTGGGCTACAAAGTGAGCTCAAGGCCAGCATGAACTGCATACAGAGACCATGTCTCAAAAAGACAAAAAAAAATCATTCTGCTAGCTGGGTGTGGTGGCACAAGCCTGTAATCTCAGTACTTGGGAGGCTGAGGCAGGAGGATTATTGCAAGTCTGAGAGCAACCTGGGCTACAAAGTGAGCTCAAAACCACCCTGAACTGCATAGCGAGACCCTGTCTCAAAAAGACAAAAAGAAAAAAAAATTAAAAGAAGATCATTCTGCTGTTCTAATAGGAAATTTAAGCCATTACTAGTAATTGGCGTACAAAGCTGAATAAGAGAAGAATATGAAGTGTGTCTGGAATTCCAATACAGTGAATCAAATTATAAAACATGAAACATTCTTAAACCTGAATGTTTTATGCAAATTCTTTATCATCAAAGACATATATATCCTTTTAAAAAAATAATGAACATATAATCTCAATAAAAGGTTTTTTGGAAAATGACATTACATTAATTCAAGTCTTCTGTATCTAAAATGATGGTAATACAACCTATGCAATACCAAATGCAAGCATAACTAGTGCTTTCAATTCTATGAATGAAAAATGCTGAACAAATGTAAAAATAAATAAATAAATGTAAAAATACACCCATGTCTTTATAAAGATAACTATATTTTTGTTTCAGTCTTATGACAGGAATCCTCTTAAAATGTTTCAAAATCTTTTTTGTCTTTTTTTTTGAGACAGAGTCTCACTATGTAGTTCAGACTAGCCTTGAATTCAGTAGGTACCCCAGGATGGTATCTAACTCACAGCAATCCTCCTGTCTCAGCCTCCCAAGTGCTGAAATCACAGGTGTGTACCACCACACCCAGCTAAAATGTTTCAATGTTATTCTATATTATACTATGGCTTATGTTATACTTATGTAAAATGTTATCCTATGGCTTACAAAAAGCTTCTACATCATTCTTTCATTATGTAAAATTTAAATATTAATAAGAACTGTTCATTTAAACTTGTGCTGCCTTAACCTACTACTCTCTGTGGTCCCTAGTAGAGTTCCAAGAAGGAAGTAATAAAATAAAAAATAAAATAACCAAGTCAATAGGGTAACCACAAATAAAAGGACATCTGCATTTAAGTTACCTACCTAAAGATAAAGTGCAAAAGGCAAATCTATTATGTTGTCAATAATAATAAACTAGAAAGGAGAAAATACCCAAATCAAGCTTCAAGAACAATCACCATGACTTTACAACTCTCCGTCATTGCAAAAAGTCCTGGAAATTTAATTCAGAATTTGATTTTCAATTACTATAATCAAAAACTTTGGGGCTGGAGATTTAGCTCAGTGGCGTAAGTGCCTGCCTTACAAGCATGCAGTCATGAGTTCAATCCCTGGTACTGATAAAAAAAAAAAACTTTACAATTCAGTTCAGGTGTGGTGGCACATGCCTATAATTCCAGCAATTGGGAGGCTGAGGCAGGAGGATCACTGAAAGTTCAAGGCCAGCCTGGGGTACATAAGTGAGTTCAAGGCCAGCCTGAACTACATAGCAAGACCCTGTCTCAAAAAAAAAAAGAAAAGAAAAACAAAACAAAAATACAATTCAACATAAAAAGTCATATCATTGTGCAGACACGTTTAAAGGCATCTCAGAACTCCATGTCAATACTTGCCTGCCGGCAGCTTTAACAAAAAAGCACTTTCTCTTGTGTACCAAGTAAAATAAATCACATAATCATTTAAGAAAAAACAGAAAATTTCTAGAACAGATGATAGTAAAAGTAGTGATGAGTGAAGTATAGAAGACATTCAATTTACCCTTAATATTCTCCTGGATAAAAAAGTTAAACAGCACAATCAATTTATATATAAATACACACACATATAGCAAGATTTTGTTTCAAAAGTGTAGTATGTATGGTTATCCTGCCTCAAAACTATTAATTTACTGATATCCTTGCTTATAATCTTTCACTTCTGGTTTTCTTTTTTTTTTTTAGTTTTTTGAGACAAGGTCTTGCTATATATTCTAGGCTGGCCTTGAACTCACTATGAAGCCCAGGCTGGCCTCCAACTCACTATGATCCTCCAGTTTCAACTTCCTAAGTGCTGGTATTACAAGAACACGCCATCATGCCCAGCTAATCTTTCACCTATTAATTATGGACTTGTATTCCTTGCTTCATACCCCAAACTGTTGTATAATTTAGTGCCAAATAAATTGATTAATACTTTACCCTAAATTTCAATATAAAACACATAGCTAAATCAAAGATTATACTGTATAAATCCATTGTTCTAATAAGAGCATTTTAAAACTTTTTTATTTTTTGGTACCAGGAATCAAACTCAGGACCTTCAGCTTGCCAGGCAGGAGCACGCAGTGTAACTGAGCTACATCCCTGGCCTCCTATAAGAGCACTTTTAAAATACCTACTCCAAGAAAAATTCTTTTATTTTTTTGTAGCAGAGATCGAACTCATAACCTCATGCTTGCCAGGAGAGTGCTTACGCCAATGAGCTAAATCCACGGCCCAAGAAAAAATATTCTATGTCTCGTATAATGAAGCCACTAGGAGGGCATGAGTGAAATAACTGCAATCAACAATATAACTGAAGACATCTAGCAACGTACTACTGCACATTCTGTTCTTAGCCACTACACTCCATTTTCTTTCTGTTCAGATTTTCACTCAACCCTATCTCTATTACCTCAGAAAGAAAACAATAGGTAGAGAACAGACATCTGAATTAAAAGAATAAAATGGTATTAAAACTGATTCCTGGTAGCAATGCAGAATTCAAATTTCCCAGATGAAAGTTAGCCTCTTTTCATATGACTCTTGAGAAGCCTCTTCCACAGAAACATCAATCAACTATTTTGTTAATTTCCATTACACTGTTTGTCTAGAGTTCTTTTTTTCTTATTGATTTGTAGGAGCTTTTATAGTTGTAACAGGAATCCTTCACTGGAAAAATGTAATGCAAATATCTTGTACTTTGTAAATTTTTTTTCATTGTCTTAATGGTAACTTTTGATGATCAAAAAAGGTCTGACTTATCTTTTTGCTTTTCTTCCATGGTAAATGCTTTATGGTTGGGCCTCCTTTATTGAATTTGTGCTATTAAAATGTCACTAGTTTAAAAAAATGACACCTGGCATGGTGGTACATAACTGTAATGCCAGCACTTGCAAGGCAGAGTCAGGAGGATCACTGAGTTTGAAGCTAGCCTGGGATACAAAGTGAGTTCAAAGGCCAGTCTGAATTGCATGAGATCCTGTCTCAAAAAGACAAAAAAAAAACCCAAACTAGTATGTTTTGAAAACTGGGGTTTGATATAGAAAAACAAAAACCTAAATAAATGATATAAAAATTGAAATAAAAATGTATACGTCATCTAAACTGTATATATGTTCAAACAACTAAAGAAATTCTGTATATTTAAATTTTTTACATGTATAAGGGCTACACATATACACACATATACACATATAAGGGCTACAGTAGAGCTTTGGCCTAGCATGCACAAGATCCTAAATCAATACCCAGTAATGGGGAAAATGTTGACATTATAAATTAGTACAACACTCTGAAGAACAATCTGACAACATATGACAAAAGCTATTATAATCTGATGAGCCTCTTTGAGTTGACAAATACACTTTAGGAAATAAAGTCCATGAAAGTTAAGTCTCCAGATAGAGTGCAGAAAAAGGTCATCTAAGTATGCAAGATCAGTAAAAAAAATATTTAGTGGGAAGTTGGGATCAAATTATAACATCTTAAATACAACTGAACGTTTTCTTACCATTAAAATAATGATGACTATTCAAACTCATAGGTAAATATATGTAAAAGTATATATAAAATATATAAGTTTATAAGAAAAATATAAAGCATAAAATGGATACTGATAATTATGTGAAAATTTGCCTTTACAACAAGAAGAAAACGTCTAGTGAACTGTTTTTTTTATTTTATGGTGAGAAGACTTTTTAATTACTTTAATGTTTCATCAAGTTAGTTTAAAAATAATTTTTTTCCATTAAAGTGTCTTTTTACAGCCTGCTTAAAAATGGTCTGCCTGCGTGAACATAAAGGCTGATGAGAACAAATGGAAACAAAAGCATTTTCAGTATACTTCAATATTAAAACTACTTTCAAAACCACATCAGTAATTCAGTGTTAAGACATATTAGCAGAGGCAAACAAGCCAGGTCCATCAAAGTCTGACTACAAATTAAATAAGCTGATAATACATTTTTCAAAAATAATTTTTCCATCTGACAAATTATTACCATTAATAGTACAAATAGCCAAGTTTACCCTTATAAAGACTATTATACCATTTTTTTGTGATTTTTATAAATGTAAGAAAAACATTTGATCAGTAAACATTGCCTCGGTGTTATACAAAGAGAAATACTAAAATGAACACCAAACCAATTTAAATACTCACTGCAAGCAAATTTTAAATCATTTTGTTTATATGTAGCCTACCATATTCCTCCAACTTTCTTTAACTTTGTCTGATTTTCCTCATTTGAACCTTATTTGAAAATAGCCGATTTAGATGTTAGTATCATCAACCTTTTCTCCTTTCATTACCGTACAATTCACTATGCCTGAGACTAACACAAGAGATCCTCCTACCCGAAATAAAAAGGACCACCTTTTTATCAATGCTGAACAGTGGGTGCATTTACATTATAAATTATATTTTCAAGAGAAACAACAGAGTCGTTCCAATGGCTTTGGTCTTTTACTAAAATATATTCTATTTTAAAAGAGGCCCATTGTTTTGTCCTAGTAAAATCGTGTTTATCAGTTCTCAAATAGGTTATAATCTATAGTTTCTATTTCATTAAACGCTTCTGTACAAATGCGATTCACTCATGATTTATAAGTTATTTTCTAAAATATGAACTGTTAAACTATATGAATTTATTCGTTAGTTCATTATATAAAACTGGCAAATAAAGGAATTCACTCGATGTTCCTTATTATCTTTAATTGTATCATTTTTCCGAGTCCATAGTCAGTAAACTCCCCTACTGAGCCCGTTCTCCCCCCTTCAAAAAAAAAAAAGGAAAAAAACGGCGGGGGGGGAACCAAGCCTGGTCTCAGTTCCCGTATTTCAAGCCTGAACCAATCAGAAAAGAGTTTTCTTCCACTATTCCGGAACTCAGGGCTGTTACAGACGCTGCCATTGGCCAGCGTCAATCCTTGGTACGTGCCCCAAGATAACCCCCAGATTTCTCTCCCTTTTCCCCTTACAATAGGCCTTCCTCGATGTTTGCATCATACTCATAATCCACAACATCGCACTTCTGATAATCAATTTACATTCTTAAAAGTTTTAGGCTGAAAACAAGCTAGGCCAAGGAGGAGGGCAAGGTACCCTTTCTCCAACTCGCAGGAAGGGGGAAGGGGCAGTCAATCTCCAGCTCCGCACCAAGCTCAGGAGCCTTGTAGGCTGAAGGCTGGGGTGCAGGGCCCGAGTTAGTGGTTCAAGGTGGGGGAGGGAGTAGAGAAAGAGTTGGTTTAAGTTGAAATGAAAACTTTACTCACCAGATCCTCGAAGCTTCTTCGGTGCTCTTTCCCCTCCCAGTCCAAGCGGCGCGGAATCAGCTGGGGGCCGGAGGAAAAGGGGAGGGGGTGCAAATGATGTAGGTGAAGCCTCTGCTCCCATCAATGGGACCCACTTTGGGTCCAGGTCCTCGACCCTTTGCAGTCTGTATTTTTCTTGTCCCAACAGCAATTGCCTCAGAGCTTATCGAGTTGTGGGGAGGCTAAAGGGGAGGATATCCTTAAAAACCGCCTCCCATAAACATAAAGAGGGGGCGAGTTCAGAGCCTAGAGTCACTCACCCCTTTTTAGGGAAGAAACCAGTTCACCCTAGTGACAACAGCTATGGGTGACCGGATCAAAGCCATCTTCCCAATCCCTGCTCTCCGCCCTAGATTTGCCCTCCCCTTCCTCCAATCTCACCCCGGTTCTCCCCACCCCTTCCCAAAGGGGTTCCATACCTGATGCTCCTCGAGCTCCTGCACTAGCACCTGAGTAGAAGGGAAACATGGATATGAGGAGCAGCTCTGACCATCAACCCATTCCTCCCTACCCAATTTGAACCCAGTCGCTGACTGCAGGACCTAATCAAGGCCGGCCTTTCCTTCACCCTCAAAGAACTGGTCACCCGCGGTCCTTATTTCCCCACTGGGACCATTCCCCAGGACTCCCAGGTCTCTTCCCCCTCACCTGAGCGGATTTGTTGCAGGGTCCGGACTGCAAAAACCTAGCGATCAGGTAATACAGCTCTGAGGAAGAGGAGGGAAATGAGGTTGAGAGGGACGCATAGAAGAGAAATAGAAGCTTTTTAAAAGACATTGACAGCCGTGGCACTGAGCCCCCATCCCCTTATCCCCGGGACACGACTACCCACCGGCTTCTATCTGGGTAGGTGCCGCCGCCATCCTTTTCCCAAGGGGGTTTGGGGCTTTGCTCTAGAGGGGCTGACGGGGGCGGTTTGGGGCGCTGCTTCTATTGTGGTGAAGCCCCCATGTCTGGAAGTCCCGCTGCTTCTGCCACACTCCTCGTCCCAGTTTCGGTCTCCCTTGGATTCATCGCATCATGTTTCGACCCATAGATATTCTAGCCCAGGAGCTGAAGAGGCGGAGGAGGAAGGAGCGAGAGAGAGAAAAAGAGGGAGGAGCCCAAGTCACAGAGGGGTGGGCGGGGGCAAAGTGGGGTGGAGAGAGGGGAAGGTAAAACGGTGAAACAGGCTTGCATCGCTCGCTGTTTGCCGCCAGAGGCACTAATACAGTTTGTTGGCTTCTGCTCTTCCAAGGGGCCTACAGTTGCCTAGCTACGATTCTGGGAAGGAGGAGGCTGTCTAACTGGTGGCGGACGCTCTGGCAACCGCCATAGAACTCTGTGGCGGTGTTGGCTTCCGGGAGCTCCGATGTGGCTTGCCCTTCCTGTGGGTGTTTCCGGTAAAGGACCCTTCTTTCTGGAGTGATTTGGAGAAATTTGTGAAGGGAAGACTTGACTCTACAGTTTCCTTCAAGCATCAGTATGCTATTTTGTTTCTCCCTACTATTTTTGTACCAAATGGAAATGCTGTACTTAACCAAAGTCTTGTACTAATATTGTTACAGAGGGCCACTTAAAATATACTCCGGTACTGAAAATTTCCTGAGAATTTTGCAGTTAGCCTTGAGGCATTTTCCCTCTTCTTTAAATTCACAACCAGCTTTGTCTTATTCCCATAAACTAGTTTACTATTGTTTTCAAATATTGCCAAATTACATTAGCCAGGGGATTTTTTTTTCTTTTTGAGATAGATTTTTCCTATGTATTCGTCTTAAGAATGAATGATGGGGCTGCAAAGATGGGCCACTAGAATTGAAAAACAAAGACTTTAATATATTACATATCCATAAGAAATCCGATATTGCCTGACATGGTTGTGAAAGCCTGTAATCCCAGCACTCGGGAGGCTGAGACAGGAGGATGGTTGCAAGTTCAAGACCAGCCTGGGCTCCAAAGTGAGTTCTATGCATAGTAAGACCCTGTTTCAAAAAAACCCAAAAAAATCTGATAAGGAAGCTTGCTCTTTACAAGTTCAGTACTACATTTATTTATTTAATATATAGGTACAACATTGACTTTTACTATTGGGCTACTTTAAACCTTCAGTAATCAAAGGGTTTGTATAGCAACTGACACATATATAGTAAACTGAGTCTTTTTCCTCCGCTTCTCACTCAATGCTTTGAACAAAAGAATTAATAGAAGCTGAAACTGATGAAAGAAGAAAAGTTTGAGTTCTATATACTATTTACGTTGTAATTCACATTGCAATTTAAAAAAAAATGAAGGGTCACTTTCTAAACTTAGAACTTTATTAAGAATATGGTTTCCTCATTCAGAGCTACATCATTGCCAAGTGTGGTGGCTCGGGCCTGTAATTCCAGCACTTAAGAATTTAAGGCAGGAGGATCGCCTGGACTAAATAGTTAGATGTCAGCTTGAACTGCAGAGAGAGACTCTGTCTAAAAAACAAACAACAATAACAAAAAAACAGCTGCACTATTGACCAAAGAGGGCCTAAAAAGCCATTCAACTGACATGGAGATTGACTTGCTAGGATGACTACCTTGCTCTACCTTTATTTTTTTCCCTTCAGTAATTAAGTGGAAGGGTGAAATTTCACAACTTACTAGGAGAAAAATGATATTCTCAATTTGCTAAAATTTGCATTAAAAATTATTCTTCAGCCAGGTATAATGGAGTAGACTAGTAATCCCAGCACTGAAAAAGCTGAGGTGGGAGAATGGGAAATTTGAGACTCTCTTAAGCAACCCAGTAAGACTCTGCCTCAAAATAAAAAAATAAAAAGGGCTGGAAATCTAACTTGTAGATTAGCCCTGGGCTCCATCACCAGTATTGAAAAAAAATCTATAAAACTGTGAACAAAGAAAATGAAATCTGTGGAGAGACTACTCCCCATTCTTCCATCCCAATTTGGGCAATATCCTGGAGCCAATCCTCCTTCCACTGTATTGAAAGAAGCTGAAAATAAAAATAACAAAGACCCAGGAAATCTCTGAAGCTCCAGGCCATGGCACATGCATGACCTTCAGTAACCTTTTCCCCATTTGAACTTCATTAAGGGTTCATCCATATGGACTGTATCTAATGTATGTGATTTAATTAGAGTGAATTCTGAAACAGGCATGGGTGTATATGGTGTTATTAAAATGACTCAGCATGCTGTCAATCATTCCTGTCAGTCTTACCTAAAGACCCAATTGGAGGTACCAAAAATGGGGTGCACATCTTTTAAAATCCAAAAGCCTAGCCAGACATGGTGGCATGCTTGTAATCCCAATATTCAGGAGACTGATGCAAGAGGATTGCCATGAGTTTGAGGCCAGCCTGAACTACAAAGCAAGACCCTGTCTCAAAAAAATCCAAAAACCTGATTTTTCTATATGTTCTTATTTGCCTGTCATCCATGTACCACTTTACTTTTCATGCTATCCTTTTGTTTTGGTTCAGATGGACCTGCCCAAAGCACACCTTCCTGTTATCCTCTATATATGTAGCTGCTTTTTCCTGTACCATCAGATATACTTTTGCAATTCTTTCTCATTGTGCACAAGAACCTGGAACCTATCTTGGATCCATCACATGGTGTCAATAGCATATACTGTATTGAATTTGGTACTATCTTTGTTTTCAGGCACAATAGTTTTATAATGTATCTCCCATGAATATAGAAGGAACATTATGGATTTAGTTGCTTTGATATTGAAGAATAACTTACTTTAATAATTCTTGTAATGTGGATCTGCTAGCAACACATTCTTTCTCTGATTTATCAAAGACTATATTTCATGTCTTTTTTCAGTCCTGAGAATTGAATCCATGGCCTTTGCACTGAGTTACATCTCCAGCCTTTATAATTTTCTTGAGACAAGGTCTTGCTAAGTTTTCTGCATTGGGTTGGGCTTGAATTAGTGAGTGATCCTGCTATCTCACTCTTTCATTTTTTTGAGCAGTCTCTTTATGTACCTCAGTCTGACCTTAAAGTGCATATTTTTTTTGCCTCAGCCTTTTGAGTGCTAGGGCTATGGATGTACACTATCAGACCCATCTCCTCTTCATTTTGTCTTTCATTTTTCTTTTTCTTTTTTTTTTTGTGGTACCAGGAATCATACTCCTGACCTCACACTTCCCAAGCAGGCGCTTAGACCACTGAGCTATATTCCCAGCCCCAATTGTCCTTCATTTTTCATCATTCTTTTTTCTTACTGCATTTCAGAGTTTGTAACCTTTATCAATCTATTGACAGGTTGGTTAGCTTTTTATTCTCCCATTTGAAATATACGCTTGTGCAGTCTACTGAGTTTTTCTTTCTCTTCTTTCTTTTTTTTTTTTTTGAGAAGATGTGGACTGAACCCAGGTGCACTCTACTACTGAGCCATAT
Organism: Hydrochoerus hydrochaeris; assembly: GCA_004027455.1. Taxonomy (NCBI): domain Eukaryota; kingdom Metazoa; phylum Chordata; class Mammalia; order Rodentia; family Hydrochaeridae; genus Hydrochoerus; species Hydrochoerus hydrochaeris. The sequence continues at coordinate 131,233 of PVLA01005614.1, forward strand.
TTCTGGTGCTTGTTAGTTTATATTTTGAGGCAGGGACTCACCAAGTCCCTAAATTGTTCAGGTTAGGCTCCACATGCAAACCTTCTGCCTCAGACTCCCAGATTAATGGAAGAACAAACACGTACTATCATGTCCAGCATTTAGTTAATTTTTCATTCCAATTTTTTGTTGTTGTTGTTGTTTTGTTTGTTTTTGTTTTGGTATCGAGGATCGAACTCGTGACCTCTTGCTTGCCAGGCAGGAACTGGTACCACTGAGCTAAATCCCCAGCCCTTCTAATTGTATTTCTTTTGAACTCCAGAATTTATCTCTACTCATCTTCACTATTTCACTTTGACATCATACAGTGATACCTCGGTTCATGAATGCTTCTGTTCAGGAACAATTTGATACATGAACAGAAGTGTTTGGCAAAATTTTGCTTCTGTTCACGTACTGCACATTTGTTGACAAACTTGACATTGGTCATCTTCCCCCACATGGACATGAATGCAGGCATCTTCACCACTCTCACATGTGGTGCCTTCCTCTAGTTGAGACTTCAGTCACAGACAGACTTGTGTATACTTGCTTTGAAACTTTTTTTTGTGTTATGTAGCATATATGTACTTTACAGTATTATTCAACCCAGCATGGATCCAAAGAAAGTGAAGAGCAATCATGGTGGTATAAAAGAATGTGCAAAGCAATAAAGGGAGGTAACAAGAAAATTCAGAGCAAGACTTATAAGAAGATTTTGAAGAAAATAATCATTGAATTATAGAACAAATTTGTAGAAAAGTATGAGTATGGTATTCTTGTGACTGATCTGGCTTTGGAGTACAAGATGGCAAAATCGACAATCTCAACTATTTTGAAGAACAAAAATGCCATTGAAAGGGTTAATATGGCTAAAGGAGTCATGATACTAACCAAGCTGAGGACACAATACTAGAAGAGATGGAAAACTTTTGTTAGTATGGTTGAATGAGAAACAGCTAGCAAGTGATAGTGTTAGTGAAGCTGTGATTTGTGAAAAAATCAGGAAATTGCACAATGATTTATTATAAGAAAACTCCTCTACAAGTGCAACACGTGATGCGTTTAAAGCCAGTAGAGGGGAGTTTGATGAATTTCACAAGAGAAGAACCCTCCACAGTGTGATAAGACATGGCAAAAAAACACATGATGAGGCCTCCAGTTCTGACAAGGCTTCTGTAGAAGCCTACAGTGAAACAGGGCTTTTCTGGAAGATGCCAAACAGAAACTATGTCACACAGTAGGAAAAGGCATTCCTGGGCCATAAGCCTGTGAAGGACAGATCAACCCTTGTTCTATGTGTGAACACAACTGCCAATCCAAAGATTAAGCCACTACTGGTGTGCCATTCCCAAATCTCTCATGCCCTTAAAGAATAGAATATGAACAAGGCCAGACTACCTGGCATGTGGAGGGCCATGGCAAAAGCTTGGATCACAACGCAGTTGTTCATGGAATAGCTGCATGAGTGTTCACACCATTAAAGAAATATCTTTTTGACAACCAAATGCCTGAAAGGTGCCTTCTTCTGGTGGACAGTGCTCTTGCATACCCTCCAGCCTCAGTGGATGATAACAGATGCTGAGCATGAGTTCCTAAAAGTCAAGCACCCTGCCAAGCTTTACACCTCTCCTACAGCCCATGGATGAGAAAGCGATCTGCAACTTCAGGAAGCGGTACACAAAGGTGCTGTTCACCAGGTGTTTTAATGTCATTGAAGAGACATCCTTGACACTGAAGGAGATCTGGAAGAAACATTTCAATGCCCTTCACAGCACCGACCTCATTGAGAAAGTCTGAGAAGATGTATAACTTTGGACCTTAAACTCAGCCTGGAAAAAACTGTGGCAAGAATGTGTCACTGAATGTGATGTTGAAGTGTCTGATGGAGCAGAGTGCCCAGGAGCAAGAGCATCAGTCTGGACTTTGCTGGTACAGACATTGAGGAGCTTTTTGAGGACCATAGGGAGGAACTGATGACAAAAAAATTTGCTGAACTCTAAAGTGAGCAGAAGAAGCTGCTTGTGAAGGAGCATTCTATTGAGGAGAAGGAAGGCAAGGAGGAGGTTAGCAGTGCTGTGATAAGCCTATTACGAAAAATGGAATGAGTGCCAAGATTTCTTTGAGAAGCACTGCACCTACTTAACAAATGAACAAACTGTTGAATCTGATGAATGATAATGTGGTCTCTCATTTCTGGAGGATTATACAGTGCAGGAAAAACAAGTGACATTAGATTTTTCATCAAAACTGACCATGCAGCTAAGAGACAACAAAAAGAAGAAACCCCTGATGGAGATCTCTCAGATGTCCTTATGCAGGAGGACTCTTCCTATAAACAGTAACCTCCTTCCCACCCACCTACTTGTCCTCCATGCCAGAAGTCACCTCAAGCAAGATTAGTGTTCTCTTTTCAAAGAGAACTTTCAAAGTATATACTGTACCATACTTTGTTTTATATTCTTTTTTCTTTGTTTTGTTTTGAGACAGAGTCTCACTCTGTACTAATTCATACTGGCCTTGAACTCACTATGTCACTATGTAGACAAGGCTGGTCCCAAACTCGTGGTCATCTTCCTGCCTCAGCTTCCCCAATGCCACCATAGCAGGCTACTCTCTCTTCTTTAAATTTTTTTTACTTCATATTGGTACTTTTTTGTTGATGTTGTCTTTTTGAGACAGGGTTTCACTATGCAGTTCTTGTTGACCTTGACCTCTCTTTGTAACTCAGGGTGGCCTTGAAATCATAGTGATTTTCCTGCCTCAGCCTCCCAAGTGCTGAGATTACAGGTGTGTGCCACCATACACAGCTGTATTGGTACATTTTTACAGTACATACTAACTACTTTCTTTGTGAGAGGTTGGTGAATGTACATAGCACGTTTTAATTTCCTTTTCATTGCTTTTCTTCCCCTACCTTCCTCTCCCCTACTTTCTGTTTTTGTTCCCCTTTCTTATGCAAAAAGCCTATTTCCCTGTTTCCTATTATCTATCTTTTAAATTTTTTATACTATTTTTCTCATATAACTATGCAATATCTAAGCATGTGTGTCAGATTTATTTCACTGAACATTATGGTATTTATATATCCCTATTTCTTTGGATTTTTTTTTTGAGACAGGGTCTCACTTTGTAGTCCAGGCTAGTCTTGAACTCATTAAACAACCCAGGCTGGACTAGAACTCAAGGGAATCCTCCTTAGCTTGCCAGCTTGCCAAACCTAGAATTACAGTTATGTGCCACCATATCTGGCTGTGCATCTCGTGTCTCATCTCTTTTTAATTAAAACTGTATACAGCAGTTTTCTGTTTGTTTTCTTTTGTTTTGTTGGTTTTTTTGAGACAGATCTTGACTGTGTAATCCAGGTTGCCCTTAAACTCACTTTGTAGATTTAGACTGGCCTTAAACTTGTGACAATCCTCCTGCTCAGCCTCATGAGTGCTGAGATTATAGGCATATGCTACGCTGCCCAGCTCAATATTTTAGATCCTATAGAAAACCTGGCCCAGCATACAGGAGACTGAGGCAGGAGGATCATTGCGAGTTTGAGACCAGCCTGGGCCCCAAAGTGAGCTCAAGGCCAGCCTGAACTGCATAAAGAGACCCTGTCTCAAAAAGACCAAAAAAAAAAAAAAAGAAAGGAAAAGAAAAGAAAAGAAAAAAAAAGAAAAGAAAAGAAAACCTGGGTACACCCCCAAACACACACACACACACACACACACACACACACGCACACGCACACGCACGCGCGCGCGCGCGCGCAAAATGAGACTATGCTTGTTTACTTTAAAATGTTAACCCTCTGATGCTGTTCCTCAGGGTATGCAGTCTTGAATATGCATGCAATCATTTTGCTATGATAATGGTTGTGGTGAGGCTTTGACTGGCTTTTAGACCACACCCAGCTTTTAAACCTCACTATTAGTTTGCTGATTGATTACTATACTATTGTTTTTAATAATACTGTACCCTAAAGCATAAATTGTTTCACAGACTGATCTTGTCATATCTGGGCTTTTTTGAAGAGTTGTTTCCCTATTTGAGATTTGGTGTAACATCTGGAGGACTCTTTCTGTTTGTCCCTTTCCTCTGCTTCTTTATACCAACTAGCTGGCCCACAATTCACACTTACAGTAATTCAACCAACTTCCCAATTGTCTTTGCCACAGCATTCATTGGTTTATTGTGATGCTGGGGTTGGGCCCAGGGCTTTAGTGTCTCCCTAGACCTTTAAAAATGTTTTTATTAAGAATTTTAAAAAACAAATGTATCTTCCTATCTACTTATTATTGTTCTATGTATCTATCCTTGAGATTAAACTTTGAGCTGAGCTATATCCTCAAGCTTTCTAGGGGTGTGGGGGCTAGAACTTGTGATACTGCTGCCTTAGTCTCTTAGACTGCAGGGATCACAGGCATGTATAGCCCTTTATTGTTTTGAAACCATTATTAGGCTTGAATTTCTCCACACTCTGTTTCAAACAAAGTCTATTCTTTTGGGAGAGATTTAGAGGTCTCTCTTTTAAGGCCATCTTTTCCCCTGTGACAAAATCTTTGCACTCCAACTCTGGTACTGGGGTCAGGGACAGTGCCATATTCCTGCATGTTCCTTGCATATTTATGCTTTAAGAAATGAATGCTTGGTAGAAGATGGACATAGTAGCCCTACATTTCTTTGGTTTTCCTCTCTTAGCTTAGATCTACTGCCCTTCAATCCAGAGCAAGGACAGTCAAGGCTTCCATATACTCATTGGCAGAATGTCCAAAATCTGGTTTGTCCTGTCACTGGGGACTTAGTAAAAGATGGGAGCAACAACCTTTTTGTTTCACTGGACCAAATTTTGTCTTGCAAACAGTTAATTGGGGAACCATCAGACATGCTGCTGCCCTGTACCTTCCAGGAAAGTAGCCCTCCAATTGGGAAGTAGGGGAAGAGGAAATCTTACCTCTTTGGCTATTTCAGTTTGTCTTTATTTTGTTTTGCCATTTGAGACAAGGTCTATCTCTGTAGTTCAAGCTAGCTGTGAACTCACTATACAGCCCAGGCTGGCCTCAAATTCACTGTGATCCTCCTTCCTCAGTTTCCTAGAGTGTTGGGATTATGACAGGCACCTAACTGGCTCATTTTGAAGTGGAATTTCCCTCTCCACTGTGCTAGGGGTGGGGAAGGATTAGTGGGTTTTGGTTCAAATTCTATAAGCACTCTCTGTTTTTGAGAGTTTTTTTTATTTTATTAAAGAATTCTTTTCATTCATGCTATTAGGACAATTTTGAGAGAATACACAATGTTGTTAATGTTTTAAATTTTACTAATTTCACTGGCCTCAAACTTATGATCTTCCTGCTGTAGCATCCTGCACCTGGCTTTAAGTAAATATTTTCTAGTGGAACATTTTGACTTTTTTCACTGTATTTATAAGTATTTTAATGGTTGATCTAGTGCTTACCATGTACTTCTTATTTTATTAGAATATATTTCATTTCATTTGAGATGGGGTCTTACTATGTAGATTAGGCTGGCTTTAAACTAGTTTATGTAGCCTAGACTGACCTTGAACTCATGGGAATCCTCCTGCCTCATCCTCTTGAGTGCTGAGATTCCAGATGTGTGCCACCAAGTCCAGATCAATTTTTATATTAGTTCTTTTGAGTTATCTATATGCTACTCTTACAGAGCTTCCCTTCCTCTTCCCTCTTTATCCTATTATTTGTCTCTAAAATGTGAAAATGTTACCCTATTATAATATATAAAAATGTTTTATCATTCTATGTAATACTGCTTTCTTAAAGAAGTTAAGAGCAATTCAGGCATGATGCTACAGGCATCCCAGTACTCTGGGAGCCTAACACAGGAGTATCACAAATTCAAGCAAAGTTTGGGCAACAAAGTTACTTAAAGCATATCTCAATATGAAAAATAAAAATGGATGAGATATGTAGCTTTGTGCAAAATCCCAGTGTTCAGTTCACAGTACCTCAGAGAAACTTAACATATAACAAAAATTTTTTTTTAATTAAGAAAAGGGAAGCTGAATGTGATGGCATACGCCTGTAATCCCAGCACTGAAGGGAGGCTGAGGCAGGAGGATTCTTGCAAATTTGTGGCAAGCCTGAGCTACAAAGTGAGCTTAAGGCCAGCCTCACCTGCATAGCAAGAACCTGTATCAAAATGACAGAAAAGAAAGAAAGGAAAAAGAAAGAAAGAAAGAAAGAAAGAAAGAAAGAAAGAAAGAAAGAAAGAAAGAAAGAAAGAAAGAGAAAAAAGGCAACTATTTAAATACAGTGTTTGTTAAGCAGTCTTATTTATCCCTTCTTCCATCTCAAATTTTCCTGCCTTTTTCTTTTCTTTTACATTCTATGGAAAACAAAGTGTTCAACAGTAACAGTCAATTGAATTGTGATTTTTCTTTTTATAAATATGATTTTTAAAGGCCAGAATGAAATAAAGGATAATCTAGTGAACTAAATTGAGTTGCCTCAAAATATATGACCATGTCCCAAGCACAGTATTTGTGAATGTAATGTTACTTGAAAGTAAGGTCTTTGCAGATGTAATTAAGATTCTGGAGATAAGATCATCCCAAATTTAGGATGTGCCTGAAATGTAATGACTGATGTCCTTACAAGAAAAGAGAGATAGGGGTATACCTTAGAGGTAGGGTGCTTGCCTAGTATATATGATGTTCTGGGTTTAATTCCTCATACCATAGGAGGAAAAAAAGAAATGGATAAGATTTGAGATAGTTACACACATGGGAGAAAACTGTGAATATAGGAGAGATTAGATTTATCCTGATACAAACCAAAGAATGCCAGGAAACACTAGAAGCTGGAAAAGGCAAAAGATTTTCCTCCAGAACTTTCAGAGCAAGCATTATCCTGGCCATACTCTGATTTTGGATTTCTAGCCTCCACAATTGTAAGAGGAAAAAATTCTGTTGTTTTAAATTATCCATTTTGTGCTAATTTGCTATGGCAACCTTGAGAAACTAACATATCATGTAAACATTACAGGCTTTTTTTTCTATGTAAATCAACTTTTGCCATAGTTTTAAAAAATTTTCCTTCCCTCCCAATTAAAATTTTGGCCATGAGCTTTTCAAGTGATTCTAAAGGTTACAAAATCACTTAAAAGCATTAGTTCTCACTAATTAACATTAATTCTGAATAATAAACACATTTACTTATACATTTTGTTGATTTCCCTCTTATCTAATTTGTCATTATGTGAATATCACAAAGCTGGGTGTGGTGACACACCCCTGTAATCCCAGCATTTAGATGGTTGAGGCTGGAAGAGTTATGTGAGTTGGAGTTGAGTCTAGGCTACATGGTGAGTTTGAGACCAGCCTGAACTAACTACATAGATAGACCTTACCTAAAAACAAAAAAAAACAGCAAAAATTTTGTGCTACTTTGTTAATTTGTTGCTTATGATCTCCAAATTCACTCTTACTGATTGTCTTTTGAAAATGGCTCTGGGCCGTTTCAATATTTTTCCTTTTGTTAGTTGGGACCAAAACTTCATCAGTAGAGGCATGGGAAGACAGTGAACAAAATTTTATTTTCTGTTTCTAAAGTGCTCAGTGGGTAGACTGCTCTTGAATCTGATACAGTGCTCTTCAGGGTGTGTGTTCTGCAGTACAATTTCAGCAGTACTAAGTAACTTCCTCTGGTATCTTCCTTTTGGTAGTGCTGGAGTAAAGTGCCTCTGATCAGACTTTACTGTGTATCTTTATTAGGCCTCCAGAGAGTTCACTGTGGAGCATGGATTTTTAGCATGTTCCAGAGGGCAGCATTCCTGTAATTTCTAGAGTTAGAGTTTCAATAAGTTTTGTTTGTAAGGCACTACAATCCTATTTTTGCCATTAAATGAACCTCTGCTGGCTGTCTTTTCCAAGATATGATTCTTAGCTCTAGGAAAGAAGTAGAGGTGAAGGGTTTTCTATTTCAGTATTACAGAGTACTGACTATCATATCTCCTATTTTTTTTTTGTACCAGGGATCAAACTCAGGATCTCATGCTTGACAGGCAGTTGCTTAAGGCACTGAGCTATAACCCTGGCTCTCTCCTATGTATTTTGTCATATCTATTTATTATATCTACTATTATATATTCTTTAATTCTCTTAACTGTTTACTAGCTAATCCTTCACCACACCAAACTCCTGTGACAATAATAGTTCTTAACTTTACTTGTATTTATTTTATGAGACAGATTCTCACTATGTAGTTCAGGCTGGCCTTAAATTCACTATCTAGTCCTGGCTGGTCTTGACCTTGCACTGATCCTAGTGCCTCAGCCTTCCAAGTGCTAGAATCAGAGATATGCACCATCATGTCTGGCTAATTCTTAACTTTAAACATCTCCTGTTCAAGTTATTGTGTGCCTTTTCTTGCTTGATAGCACCCAAATTGGCACAGAACTGATCACTAGAATAACGGTCCCACATAAATTTTGAAATAACACGTAAACATATTTACATGACTATTACAGCAATTCCTGTAAAGTAAACATGGCAAGTACTATTTATTATTCACATTTTACAGATGAAGAATGAGGTATACAGTGTGTGAGTAGCTCAAAGAAATATAGTCATTTTTATTATCTGTATAATGAGAATAACAGTATAATCTACCTTCTAGGTTCTTTGCAAGCATTGAGTAAAGCAAGTAAAATGTTTTGTATGTGACAATAACTTGATAAATGTTAATTATACTTAAACTATAAAAAGTAGACAGTTTGTTACTTTGATAAAGCACTTACAATAATTTGACTAGGTCTTATGTATCTCATTACCTAATTTTTTCAGTTAATGGTATTTGGCTTTTAAGTATCATAGTGTAACAAAGATAAACCTATCATTTCCCAATTGCCTCATATGGCTATTGCTTGCTTGCTTGCTCTTTCTTTCTCTCTTTTTCTTTTTTGGCATTTTAAGATAGGGTCTCTCTATGTTGTTTAGGCTGGTCTTGAACACACTATGTAGCCTAGATTGACCTCAGCTAATGACAGTCTTCTTGCCTAAACTTGAGTGCTGGGATTATAGATATGTATTACCATACCGAACCTGGTTATTAAAAGAAGCACTATAAAGCTTAGCTTTTCTTTGGCATACATGAATTGCCAGCATCACTACTCTTACATTTTGAGGCCATTACTATTATCATAATTATTTTGATACCAGGAGTCAAACTCAAGGCCTTAAGCTTGCCAGGCAGGTGCTGGACCACTGAGCCACATCCCTGTCCTCTGGGGCCATCATGAAATAAAATAAGGATTACTTGAACGCAAGCACTGTGATATCATGACAGTCAATCTAATAACTGAAATGGCTACTGAGTGAGTAGCCTGTGGGCTGAATACAGTGTGAATATGTTGGACAAAAAAATTATTAACATACAAAGTTGAGCACAGTGAGATGGTACAAGATATGATCATACTACTAAGAATGATGTGCCACTTAAAACATGAAGTAGTTATCTCTGGAATTTAGCTTTTATTATTTTTGGACCTTGGTTGACTGCAGATAATTTAAACTTAAAAGAGAAATCATGGATAAAGGGATTGCTGTAATACAAATCCACACCAAAAAAAGAAAGAAAAAGAACACAAATAAAGATAATTTTATAAATATAAAAGATAGTATAAGTACATATTTATTCTACTTTCATAAATGATTTTATTTTGGTACTAGGGATTGAACTCATGACCTTGCACTTGCCAGGCAGGCACTTATGCCACTAAGCTAAATCCCCAGCCTCATAAATGATTTTTAAACATTAAATAAAACAGCATGTATATTTATCATCCTATAATATACAGAAATGTACTATATTTACCAATAATGACAAAAAAAATGGATGGGAACAAAATTGTATTGGGCTAAGAAAGTATCTCCAGAAGATAATTAAAAACCACAGAAGCAAATACAGAAAACTAGAAATGATAAATAGGAAGGCGAATGTAGCAAAAGCAATACTTATGGTAGCATATTCTTCTCTTACTTTCTTGAAAGGTCATAAAATCATATAAATTAATTATAATAATACATTGTTGCTTTTTTAATACTTATATACGTAACATGCATAACATCACAAAATTGTAAGTGCTACCTGTGGTGGTGCAGCCCTGAAATCTCAGCACACTTGAAGGTCAACACAGAAAGATTATAAGTGTGAACCTACCCTGGTTAACTTAGCAACTTCACAGTTTTTTGTTTTGTTTTGTTTTGTCTTTTTGAGACAAGGTCTCACTATGCTGGTCAGGCTGGTCTTGGGTTCACTTTTGTAGCCCAGATTGGTCTCGAACTTGCAACGATCCTCTTGCTTCAGTCTCCTGAGTGCTGGGATTACAGGAGTGGGACACCACGCCTGGCAATTTTGCAATTTAAAAAGGGGAGTGCTAAAAAGTGTCTCCAAAGGATAATTAAAAACCATAGAAATATGTAGGGAGCGGCTTAAGGTAATTGCCGCCATCCTGCCCCTCCTGCCTGAGGGCATTCTGTGTGTCAGCCTACACTACCCATGACCCTCTCCTGCATTTAGCGGATATGACGAGGGCCCAGTCATGGTTACCACGTACCCCTACCTAGCAACAGCTTCCTGCCTCTAGCTTGTCCTTATTTGGATAGATCTTGCTCTCTAGCTAATCAGCGGACACGCAACGTGCTTACCCTGCCCAGCTCCATGTTTCGCCCCCCCC